>CAJDSM010079036.1:0-12141 GCA_903981925.1 Ostrea lurida
TTAATCAAAATCAAAATTGTTACATATACATGTATATCATTTCTGAACTTTATTAATTTTTTATGTGTAATTGCTGAGCTTATGTTATTGTACAGTAGCGGACAACAGGCACTGGATAGAGTACATTTGGGGTATCTGGCAGGCCATTGACAGAATGCTAAAAACATCCAATTTTTTTTTTTTTAAATTTTGCAACAGTTGAAATCAAATGCCGTATTAATAGGAAAAAAAAAAATTATTATGATGATATCAACAAAGGTTGGATCATCACTGATAACAAAATGCATGCAAAGACGAAGATAACAAAAATTGGTTAATCTTATAAGTTCCAAAATATTACAAAACAAGAATTGGGCACATACTTGAGTCCATTGTTTTGGTCAGGTAAACAGAGTAATCCGTAGTCAAAATCGATTGATAAAGAACGGTTTAACAATGGCTATCAAACACGTCAGACAGCATTTTATACAATGGCTGGCCATAATGTCAAACTAGATCATTATAACGACGGCAGAAGGATCTAAGAGCATTGTCGTTGGATTTGACGTAATTTCAAGCTTTTTACGTTCAGATCATATACTCATTCTCTGCAATTTCTCGAGTTCACAAGATACCTTCTTCAGATCATTAAATATGGTATTCATATTCCCCCGCTCTTCGTCGCTCATTTCTGATTGAACGCCGAACTGTTTGATTGTCAAGTGTGCAATATAACATTGTTTGGAATTTGCTCTAAGTAGGTAATCTATTTTTGGGGAGAAATACAAATTGAATGTTGTTTTGATACTTCGAACCAAGATTGCCTGAGAACAGTTTTCTAATATTCCTTCAAGCATAGATTGGAGCTTGTCTTCTTTACTCGAAGTAGATGAAAAATGCCATACAACCTTTTGAATTATGTGAAAAGATACCGCTTTTGGAAAAACGCGAATAAATTCGTGAACGATTCTTTTAATATCAAAAGTAGTATCTGGAAATGCTATAGAATGTCCTGTAATCCGATCCATAAACATTTTCAAATCTTCTTTGGATTTCTTTGATAACTCATCAATTTTGAGATCGATATCTTTCACAGTAGATGCAACATCTCCTCTTTTACACCAAGCCTCGAATTGATAGATGAACTCTTCGAACAATGTTTGATGTGGATTCAATGAAGATTTAGCAGCGACTGACTCCAACATACCCCGTTTGAGAAGTTCAGATGACATAAGTTTTACATTTGCGCGCAAGTTTCTCTGCTTCCTCAGTAAGCAACATACTGAACTCATTCATTTTCTGAAATACATCAACGTAAACACATTCTTATATAGATATTTTTCAATTTGAATAAAATAATTCGTCGGTTTAACAGTCACATAACTTTCTAAATGAATGTTAAATATCGTATTTTAAACAGAAACTGTGAATATGATCATATTAAACCAAAGAAAGTAGGCTTGATTAAAGATCGCTTGGTATTAGTATTCGAAGTATGGAATACTTACGTATCCATCTTAAATACCAAGTGATATAAGATATAGAATTATGAATAAATCAAATGAAAAGGCAAAAATAACATACAGTGACCAAAATCATTAGTTTTATACGATTAAAAAAAAGAGCTGAGCTAACACGGGCCCCTGGATATACCAGGAGTGGGATTGGGTGCCTTGGAGGAGTAAGGATTCCCCAGCAACGGTTACACCCGCTATGCGACCTTCATCGTGATCAGGCAAACGGAGTAATACGTAGAAAAAATCAGATCGGTCTGGAAATTAGTATGAAACATATCAGAAAGCAATTGACTTAATGACATGTTTTACTGGCTAGCTAAATCACAAAATGGTGCAATACTTATTTTAAAGGTGACAGTTTAAACCCTTGCAATATCACGTTTATTGTAAGTGGCCTGCCTCCATTAACTATCGAAATGAAGTTATGTTTCCTCATTGCAAATTCATTGTTTACTGTCTCTTAAAATGACTTGACTGAATTCCACATTTTCTCCCATTCGTGTTTTCTGCAAGTACAAGAAAAGAGGTGCTTACTACTCTTTGTCATCTGGTCAAGTTCTTGTATTTATAGGTTATAGACTTTGTATGGGAAAATATGACGACCGAGTTTTTTGGCGCGTACACGGACGGAGCTTGCGAGGTCCGTTCGCGACAAAAAACGAGGTCGTCATATTTTTCCATACAAAGTCTATAACCTTTTTAATTATATACTTTCAATTTCATTTAGAAAGTAACAATTTTTTTTATTTTTAACACTTTTTTCAATAGTTTAACAGACTAAGAGCTGAAAAACACGAAAAAAAAAATTGAAACTTAAAATTGTTGTTGACGTTTTAACAAGTAACGTCAAGAAACGTGCTCTATTGTGACGTCACAATAATTTCCCATTTTGTTCAATTGTGACGTCAGCTTGCGGGCCGAAAGTTTTCCGGGCATATACCGTGTAATATTGGCCCGCAACTTTAAACGAAAAGAGGAGATGAAATTGAAAGTATATAATAATTTTGTTTATAATTGTGTCCGTGTTTGCCCAACTCTTAATTTATATTTCGTGTAGAATTTAGGAGACTGAACAGGGCTCGGTATATTGTCTTCACCTTGTCATTTAAGAGGATGAAAATAGGCACCAACAACGTTTGGAATCTTATTTTCATATTTGTTGACAATTAATGAAAATTACCCTGTTTATCATATATAAAACAGAAAGGATTTATGACAAGCTTCAATATATTGCAGAAATATCGAGTATGATTATGGTTACGTGCTTTATCGAAAACCCCACTTTAAAGGAACATCAAAGCTAGAGGCACATCTGGTACATATTATTTATGAACACCCCAACAATATTGAAACACTGACAAACGTCATGTTTTTCCTGTTCTTCATATTAATTTTTTACATGGCTTATGGGATCGAACATTGCTCTTCTTATTCAAAATTTTCGTGGGGATGATTGCATATTAAAAAAAAAAATTGCATTCGTGTGCTGCTTGAAGATATTCTTAAACAATGGTGTGAGCTTGGAGGACTTTTGGTCAAAATTGATTTTTAATTCTCTGGACTAGGTGTTCTTAAAATGGATGTGAATACTTGATTATCTTAGAAGAAAGTTAGTTGACCCTCCGTCCTGGATACTTCGATGCAATTGGTTTGTGCAGTGTTTCTTGATATTATAGGGAACATGAAAACGCTTATACTTTATATAAAAACATATATTCCAAAGAAACCAATTTTTTTGTCACAGGGAACCAATAAATATTCACTTTTCTTTATTTGTGCATTTTATTCTACCTGATTTCTGCGATCTCTTTCAGTGTTTTCTTCATCTAATAATGGCTTCCCTTCGTCTCTCCATTTTTCGTAGGTCAAAGCTGCGATGATAGAGCACCTTGCATCAAACACTAATCCTCCCAGGTATCTTAAACACAGATATAATTAAATCACCAACCAAAAAAAAAAAAAAAGATAGAAATCACAGATGTGGATGACAATGTCTTTTAATCTGATTTTTTATTATTAGGATCAGTATTCTCAATTTTGAATGCGCAACTACGCTAAGATTTCCCGAGAAAAAAGAAATCAATGTTGTGTATATGTGTGCCTATTTACACTTTACTCCAAAGGCCATCACAATGAAAAAGCACTTCAAGGCATACATAAATGTCATGATAATTATAGTACCGTTATTTGTCAACGTTATCAAGTGATCAGTTGTATACAAACACAAAATATCTCGTCAAAATGCTTGTGAAAGAAAGTAATATCATATTTCCTTTCTATATCAAATGTCTTGCACGATAATCTTAAATTTACGTCAAAATAACTGTATCGCATTTCCATTGTTACGGTATTTTGACTTGGCTAGATAGAGCCTGTGTGGTCTAGCGCGTTGGTCACAAGCTGCAAGGATATTTGGTTACGCAAGGCATGAGTTCAACTCCGGGCCGGGTTGAAGGTGGGTATCCATGTAATAGTGACTTTCTTTGTGCTTTATATTAATTAAAATATCTTCACTAAGGGTAGTTATGTTTCTTTAAGAATTAATTGCAGTATTTGTGCTATATAAAATATTGAAATGCAGTGCGTATCTTGTATGATCCTCCTAGATTTACGTTGAAATGACTGTATCCCATTTTCATTCTCAATGACCAAGTAATGTGTGACAGCGTCAAGAGAATTCCATCTTTAAAGAAAGCAAGTTTTTGACTTGCCTAGATAGTCGACCGGTCTAGCGCGTTGGTCACACCCTACAAGGAGATTTGGTTCCACAGGTCGTGTGTTCAATCCCGGACCGGGGCAGAAGTGGGTATCCATTTGATAGTGGATTTATTTGTGCTTTATATGTAGATGATCTTGAATGAATGTTTATGGCATTAGTTAACGGAATTAATATTTCCTCAACCTTAGCAAGGGGAATATTTAAATCTGGTAACAAATTTCATAAATTTCATATGCCATAAGCACGAGTATAAGATTTTATTTATCACATAACTATCATTAAACGCACATTTTGATTTACTTTCTATTTCACAACCCAAATTTGTCGCTTTGTTATTGTTTGACGTCGTCCATTCGATTGTGACGTCCTATGCAAGGACGTCACGGTATGAAGAAGATCGAAATTTCTGTTGCACTTATGTTCACCTCATAACTCCTCTTGGAACGATCTCAGTGACAAAACAAAGGATGATATACTGTTTCTTTACGTAGCGTATGATTGACAGACCTACCTAATTTGCATTTTTATGTACTTCAGCTTCGAGTTGATATCGTTTTTCTGAACCCGCGTTTTAAACCTGTAAACAGTGCAGTTGTGTGATGAATATACATGTATATATGTGGTGTGCATGAAGAGCAAGAGTTTGTTTGACCCAATGATTGGTTATACTTGCAAACCATAAATGTTGCGAAATCCTGACTTTAAACGCAGTTGTTGAAATTCATGTAACAACAACTTGGAATATAGACAAATCCTGGCAATTCGCTGATAACTCTGGATATGTAGTTCAATTTATATAACCCGTTCGGTTGGCTCCTGTCAGTTTTCATGAAAACGATTTTAATGAATATTACGAGGGTTGTCCGTAAAATTCGTGGATACGCCTAACTTTAAATAAAAGTAGCGTTATATAAATTCATTACTAGCATATTCATAATCCTTCACTATGTTTGAATTATAAAATGTAAAATAAATATCGAATTTCAAATGCATAATTACAAGTATGACTTCCTTATTAGACTTGGGATGGTGACCCGGAGCATGGCAAAATTTTCATCAAAAAAGTTGTTTATCATCTTATACATTTTATTTGTAATTCGTAAAATTCCGCGGATTTTGGGCTGATTTTTTATTTTAGGACATTGACAACAGGTTCAACGTCACATATGCAAAGTTTGAACGTTCAAAGTCTCGAAATGGCTATTTGAATCTATAAAGACGGTGTCGTCATTGTTGGGAAAAAGGATGCTTTCGGTAAATTCCTTAAGCTGTCGGAAAAACACTGTAATGTGCGTCATTCATTAGTGTTTAAGTGGCACAGAAGATTTTCGGACGGAAGGGACAGTTTACGGGATGACATGCTTAAAGAAGACCATCTTTTCGAGATTACAGTGCCTTAATGACATTTATCAACTATTCTCTTGATAAATGCATTTAATTACAGGATAGCCGCGGTAACTCTTGTAGCCTTGTTTACCTTAAGCGTCCTTAAGATCATGAATTAAACGCATCGTATTGCATTTCAAGCTTAGAGTGAACCTGATTTTCGACCTTAAACTTACCACCGCTCGTCAGATGATAACAGCCAATTCGCAACTTCTCGGGCCTTTCCGCAGAGCTCGGAAAAACACCTCGAATGTATTTACATTACCGGATGTTAAAATTTTGTACCAAATGGATGCAGCCAGGAGTTCATAAGAGTGTTTAGATTTTTCGATGAAATCTTTATGTATATCTTTTGAGTTGAAGGAAAAACAGAGAGAAGAGTGTTTACAAGCAAATGCATATGAAAAGTATTGTATAGGCATTTTACCCACATTTTCCGCCATGACACTTTCAACCCCAATAACATTCGAGTGTTTTTTCCGAGCTCTGCCGGAAAGGCCCGAGAAGTTGCGATTGCGATAACAGCCTGCAAATTTCACCCATCCACCCCTCCCGAGACGCCTCTGAGCATATTTTCGGCGACGTTCCTTGTGTTTTTCGGTGACTCGTGTTTTGAGCATACTTGATCCAGATTGACTTGATGTGGTACAGGGAGGCGGACATTGTGATTGTTACCTGTGTGAACTTGTGTGGATTGTGTGTGCTGCTAGCAGTTACGTTAAAGAGGAGATAAGTGTGTGATTTCTGTCTGTGACGGGATTGGTAACTATTGGATTATTTTCGTGAAATGTGAGCGATGACAACCTTTTCTCAAAAGCTGAATTTCGAACTATGTTTTATATACCTAACTGTGCTTATGTAAACTGTGAGTTATGTGTGATTTCTGCCCTTAAGGGGATTGGTAACTATTGGGGGTTTTGTGAAATGTGAGCTGATGGAAACCTTTTCTAACATGCTGAATTTCACTGTGTATATTTCAAATTGTGCTCAAGTTAGTGCACAAGTAGGATGGGTCAGTATGTTGAATCTAAGTTGGCGTAATGCCAATTGAAAAATTGGAGTAATTTGATTATATGAGTCACAATCTGGGTTGGGAGATGGCGGAACTCGGGGATTACCATGATTGAGGATATCGCTTATGTCTGGCTCTCCTATAGGAAAAACACTTCTATGATTTTCAATAGGATAATTAATCCTAATATATAAAATGAATTAGAATTAAATGCCAATAAAAATCCAAAGGATAAATTATCACATTTTTAGTAGACAACATAGTATATTTAAATCCAATCAATTATTGTTATTAGTGAGAAAACTATATTAATCTGGACATTAACTGTAATTCATTTTCTGTAGGATTAATTATCCAATTGAAAATCATTGGAGGTTTTTTTTCCTATAGGATGTTTTCTCCCATTAAGGATAATGATAGGCTTTGATAGGATAAAAATCCCTCCATTCTCCTAAATTTCGAAATGAGAGAAGAAATGGTTGGAGCACCTAAATGTGATATTGTCAACTTTTTCAGAGTTACAGTGTACTTTGCTAGACGTAATGCATATGTAATAGCAAACATATTTTAGTATGGTATCTGCAATAAACAAACAATTACTCGCTTATTTCAAATGCTTGAATCTTTGTGTGCCAAATGCTTACTTTTTTATACAGTCTGTAGACCTATCTTTTAGAAAGAAGAACATATATCTTCAATGTTTCAATACATAGTTAAAGGTGTGAGAAGAATTAATTAAACAAATTATATACACTATTCAAGGGCAACCGTCCATCCACCCACCCGCTATTCACCATAATATAGTATGCAACCCTGTTAAAATTCTGTGATATTAAATCATTTTTTTTTAATTCTAAGGAGATTATGTTTCATTAAGATTTATAATGTAATTTTGTATCCTTCATTTACAAACATACCAGTTACTTGGTGCATCAAAATTGGTACCGTATATGATTTATATTACTAAAGACTGTAAATTGTGAAATTGTGAATTTTGTTCCCAATACTGGGAACACGGCGAAGGAATAGTTACTGCCACATTTGAGTTATTTGATTTCATTCGATGAAATCATCACATACCTTGAATGTGCCTTTAATCGTTTGTTGCAATTTTTCTCGATCATCTTGCCTAGACTTGCCTTAAATCTGTCAAACTCAGCTCTAAACGTGTTTGATGAATCTCTGCCTTCCTTTATCTAAAAAGAATACTATTCCATAATTTCTTTTGCAAAATCCTTTTTCAGGTTCTTATGCCAACGCTAAGTTTATCTATTCATACCTTTTTAAGGCTGACATGAAATGTGTTTTCCGGTGCCATTGAAACATAGCACCACTCCTCAAGAAGAACCTCGTTTGCATTGTGAAGTACTTCATCGTGGTCCTGTTCATCGACACGGTCCCATTTATTCATGACAAACAATACATCCTTTGGATCAAAACATGGCATCTCCTCAAGTCTCTCCTTAATATCTTTGAAAACGTCCATCAACTGAAAATGTATGTTTTACGTGATCAATAACTGCCTTCTCTCATATTTGAAAACACCTTGCAATTCTTTAAAACTAGACATTGCTCGGGTAACTTAACATGCAGCTGTAGTAACAAACAACACATGCATACAATATTAATAGCCAGTCGGCCATTTTGGATACATGTTATCAATTTTACTTTTTAAAGTCCTACAGTCACGTATACATATTACAGACTCACTTATTATCGCGATCAGTCTCCTGCAAGTGTCAACTTCACAATGGTCTTAAGGTGTCTCGAGCAGAATTAAAAAATATTTACAGCATATTTTAGATTAAAGTAAATTTTTCCCAAGCGTTGCATATTTTACTTAAAATTGTTTGTCATTACATAAACAAATATAGCAAATTTTTTGGTCGCTATGACAATCTAGTTTGCCCATATACTCTGTCATTGAGTCAAAAACTTTATGACATGTTTCAGAGCAATTGGTAAGCCTTTTTTCATACGCCGATTGTTCCGTGTACCCGATCAACACAATGGGCTCAAGGCAGCTGTGACCGGTTGACAATGGAATGTTACTCATCCTAGGGACCTTATCTCACCCACTAGATTGATAACTGTTCGTTGTATTTGTCTTTCCCTCCTACCACGTGGGGAAGTATCTTGTTTATCTATCACGTCGTCATAAAGGTGAACTATATTTATTCGCAAGATTTTCAGTTTTTCATTAACACGGCACTGGCGCAGAATGCGCCAAAATCTTGCCGTTTGGGCTCAATGTGTCGATACCCGTGTGATAAATTTAAAAAGTGATTTGGATCGGTACGACATCTCATTATATTTAGCAATATTTATAATCTCAATGTCAAATGTTGAGCATTTCCACATTCACTGACAACATATTATCTCAAGAAGACAAAAACCTGCCTTCTTTCGCAAAATCTTAAATGTGCATCTACATAATTTAGAAAATGTCTTCATAATTTGGAAATCGATGATGAATTGCAATTTTGTACTAAGCTTGCCAGATTGTTTCGAGGACAATAGAAAAATACATTGAAAGACAGTCTACGAAAATCATTCTTTAACATTTGAAAATAAGATCAGGAATCCGTATTTGTTTTTCACTGAATTTTGTATTCTAAGATTGAGCATTGCTCATTTTCTAAATTTTTTTTTATCTTAAAGGATATCATTTTACCCGTCCTTTCTGAAAACCTCCAGCGTTGGCGACATTGACGACAAAGACAAAAGCAACAGCATGTGGAATATACGTCAACAGTAGCTCATTTTGTTCTCTTGAAATTCCAACACCTGGTGTGTCAACCAGCACAACATTATCCTGCAGTAAGCATTATCAAATTGAATAAAATGTAAATTCATATGCGTAAAATCACAAGGGATAACACCACCAATTCATCGATAACTATTTTGTACTTGCTATTTTATTGAATATAAATATTAATGGTAAACTAACAACTCCACATTATGACAAATGGGACGATTTCATGAATATGGGAAGTTGACTATGAAGAAGCAGAACAATTTATATAGATAACGTATCTATTATGAGTATTCACAATATCGTTCACTGTAAATAATTCATTGATTTCAGAATGATGTCTTTTGTTATGAATATGTCTTTTCGACTATATGTATAAAATCAAGAAGTCAAAATTGAAATGATTGGATTATTTCTCTTGAGGTATTTCATTGGACCGCTAATAATGATTCTAATTTTTCTCACAATCAAGTTAAAATCAAAGTTAATATTATATGACAATAAAAATATACTTTGAGTAGTTCTAGTTTCAATATGGGCTTGTGAAATATCATCTATCTTTCGAAAATTGAATTTGAAAAAAAATATATAGCCATAAATTAGTATCCTTTGATGAGTGAGAGTGTTTGTCATACGAATATATTCTTTGCTTATTATACAGCTGAAAAGAAAATTGAAATATCTCTAATTTTCACATTAAAATATCATTGGTTTGTAGATACGTTAGTGTGTTATGAATTTTTCTTCTGCAATGCTCTTTTCCTTCATCTACCAATAAACCAACATAGAATGTATTTTATTGTTTATATTCATACATGTATTTCCATGCACTTTCTAAAAAATAAACTACATTTAAGTACTAAAATATCATAATGTTCATTTTCCCACCGATACTTTAAACGGTACAGCCAATTCAACTTTTGACCTTGGAATCATCGCTCCATATTTGGTAATGACATACGGAAAGTTGAACTACAAACTGGAATCTGTGCATCAAAACTTGGTACGAGTAAATGAATTTACATTATGACCCTGGGTCCGAGGCCGTCTGATGGTGGACTGTTTAGTCCAGCCCAGTTCTGATGTACTTCTTAGTGCTTACTAGTTTGAAATACGGATACTGTATTAATGGCAGTAGTAAAAATTAGAAAATTATATCAAAATTAAGTGATTATCCCTCCCTCAGCATAGCTCTGATCCTTCGAAAGTATTTGGCTCCAATCTTTGGCACGTACTTGTTCATTTTTTATGAAAGATTACTTTCATGTTTCGTGATTTCCAACGTTTTCGGAGTTTGAGATTCACTTTAGAAGCACATAATTTTGTCGAAGATCCGCATCTGGTAGTAAAAAATAGCATCAAAATTGGTTACCTATGTCGGGCGTAAGCTGATTTACAATATGACCCTGGGTCGAGGCCTCTGCTGGTGGAGCGTTAGTCCCGAGGGTCTCTAGCAGCCCAGTTGCTATGTACTATGTACTAGTTCTAAAATACGGACTATGTAAACTTACTTGCAGAGAAAATAGATACATTATATCAAAATAAGATTATTCTCCTCTCAGGCAAGCTTCTGATCCTTACGAATTATTATGGCTCAAATCTTTGCACTACTTGTCATTTTGTAAAGTTTTACTTTCATTTCGGAGTTTCCAACTTTTCGGGTTTGGCATCACTGAAGAGACATAATTGTCGAAATCGCATCTGGTGCAATCAAATTCGGTACCAAGAATGGATTTAACATCCAATCCATTGCTAACAAACGTGCATTGTTGCTTGGTAGAGATAACGCAGTGTCAATCTCAAAGGAAATAAAGAAAAGAGGATTCCAGTCGAATTGTAAATAGTTGTATTAAGTTTAAAAGCAACATACATTGCCTTGAATCACAACTCATTCAATTATTTAATCCCGACTGTCTGTTTAAAATGAGTAAACAGCAATGCTACCTTCAATTGCTTATGAGTCATTCATCGAGAGATGATAGATCAAGGCAATGACATAATGAGAAAGGGAATGAAAACAATAAAACTATGCATTAAAAGTTTTAATCACACAAATAGAAGATATCAGAATCGTGGTACACAATACAATTATATCCATACTAATAGCGTATAAATTATTTAATATACTGTTTATTTGAACTACGGGCTAACTCGACGGTGTGAAGGTTCAGAGAGGAGTGCTTAAGCTCGCATCATGGAAACCCCTCATCCTACATCACTAGGAACTGATGTTTTGTCTTATTGTCGTGAGGTTGGCTGATTGCTCTTGTCCACTAGTACCGATTTGTCATTACGAGATGTGTTTCTTTTTAACGATGAAGTATATTTATTTTCTTTTATGTATTTGTGTCTTTTTTTTTTGGTTTTGTTTTTTTTTATTATTTTTTTCTTACGTTTTTTGTTTGGTTTTGTTTGTTCTTTTGAGTTTTGTTTTTGTTTGTATTTCTTTAGGATCTGTCGATGTATTTCTATCTTTTTTTTTTGTAGTATTTCTGAATTGTTTTTCTTTTTTTCAGTTTGTTTTTTTTTTTTTTATTGTTTTTTTGATTTTTTGTCTGTTTACGTTGTTCTTATGTTGACTTGCTGATTTTCTTGTTTTTTTTATTTTTTTTTTATTGTAATGTTTTTTGTCTTTAGTTTTTATTTTTTTTTTTTTACTCTTTTTTTTTTTTATTTGATTTACGTTTCATAACGACGATATAGTGTAATATCATCTCCTACGCCTCAGAAGGGGCAACTTGGGTTCCAACGCCTATTCTTATCAATTACGTAC
>CAJDSM010079048.1:0-10611 GCA_903981925.1 Ostrea lurida
TTTTAAAAACAAAATACTGTAAACCAACATTAATTCGCGATGAGAAAGTTTCGCCTCTCAAACCTTCAAAGTTTCTCGAATTTCTCAAAGATAATCCTAATCATTATTCAATTAGTCGCTGCTTACCTGTTATAATCCCTTTTTGTATACATTATTATACAATAAGATATATTCCAACCAAACCAACCTGTTCTTCGCTGACTAATTGCGATTTAAAGTTGTCGGGAATCAATGTGTTCTACCATATTAGAGGAATAATTTAAGTATGTAAGGCAAATATAACGAACAGTGATCAATCTCGTAGTCCCAAATAGAATGCAAAACAAGAGTTGGACAATCACGGCCCTGGACACACCAGAGGTGGGATTAGGTGCTTAGGAGGAGTAGCATCCCTTGTCGACCGGTCACACCCACCGTGAACCAGTCTTGATCAGGTAAACGGTTGCAATCCGTAGTCAAATCAGTGTATGTATATCTCCTTTGTTTGAATCTCGAAAGGTAGGAGTTGTGCTATGAAACAACAGGAACAGCAAGTTTTATAAAGGTGAAATATGCAACGTCAAGTAGACATCATCACAGACGGAAATTAAATAAAATGGGAATTTCTAAATGAATATATAAATATCATGCATTTTTGAAGTCGGACACACAAACAACAAGTGCATAGTAAATCTCTTCTAGAGTACCAACATATTTTATTTGGAATGATTGATTAATTGTATATTGTTTTACGTCCCACTTGAGAATTTTTCACTCATATTGAGACTTCACCATTGCCGATGAAAGGCTGGAAAATTTAGGTCTTTGCTCGGTGATTATGGCATTTGAGCAGGGTGGGATCTTTATCGTGCCACACCTGCTGACACACGGGGTCTCGGTTTTTTGTGGTCTCATCAGATGGACCGCCAAATTTGGTCGAATCTTGGTGGGATGAAATATTCTGGTGAAATGAAGTGTTAAAGTTGAATTTCATTTTTTGCGAAGAAATGTTTTCACAGTAAAGATCATTGCATACCTGATCACCTTAATTTCTTATTACAGACAAACCACCAGACATACATCGCTTATTTCTAGTTCATTCCTGTTTGAAATTGATGGCATAATCATATTTAGAATTGAAATCCAATCTCTTGATACGCTCACTTGAATAGCTGATATTACATGGCAAAACTTCGTTCAGTTCGGATGTTATTCATTTCCCTCTCCACCTAGTTTAATGTTTGACCACAATTGCATACCGGTAATAATGTTACTTTCCTATTTGATATTTATACCTTAAGAGTATAATTACGTCTAAGATAAGTGTGTGTGTGTGTGTGTGTGTGTGTGTGTGTGTGTGTTGTGTGTGTGGTGTGTGTGTGTGTGTGTGTGTGTGTGTGTGTGTGTGTGGTGGTGTGTGTGTGTGTGTTGGTGTGTGTGTGGTGTGTGTGTGTGTGGTGTGTGATATTAAAGTAATGTTCACAAGTATATCTCAATGGCAACAGATACCTTCTCCTTGTTGTTTACTCTTTATTTGAATATCATCTAAATCAAACTACAAGTACCTTGGTATCCAGTCTGGTAGATAAACGGATCCTCACTGTCCATCCATATCAGGGTTCAGGTTCCCTCGTGACCTGCGTCTGTACCGGCTATGTAGGCGATACCGTCTCCTGTTACTAAAATTAGCAAATGTATGCAATCATCTATAAAAAATTTGTCAAAAACACTAGACCGTTTCTTTGTGATTTTATGCAGATAAAAATGCTTCTTTATCTATTGTTATTATACTTTAGACATTTTGGACAGGTCTTTTATAAATAAAATGGCTGAGTAACAATGTATTAAACGTAATCATACATTGAATCAGTACCGATAAGCTTCCATATGATGAGTGTTTCTACTAGTAAGATTGGACAGCGCATAGTAATTTACAAGCACCGGTTAGTTTCAAATTAAAATTTGGGTCTAGCATTCCTTAGCCTCAGGTAATGGATTGCATAATCTAGCGCTTGACAACTGGTAAGCAATAATTTCTCGGCTTCATTTACAGCCCAATTCTTTATGCATCAAATCTTTGTTCACTGCCAGAAGCGCAAACGTGTTTTCATTCGTCTACCCCTTCCTCATCCATCTTCCAACATCTGCCTATCCTTTTCATAAATTCATTGTGGCTCTCACACAACATTGCCTTTTTCCCCATTCACATATAGCTAAGTTTTAGGTTACTTCTACATACGAGTCGCCTCAACGTACAATGTCAACCAGAGGAAACATACCAGGACTTACTAGTTTTAGTATTATCCGATGGTGTCACCTGGCTGGTACTAGCTCTAGTCTCTGTACCCAAAAGGCGAAAGTTAACATTGTGTCATAACGTGATCATAATCCAAAACAAACATAAAAATCGAGTGATGTGGGCACACAGGTGGGACCTCTCGACGAAGCGAAGGAGGATGACAGGTGCCATGGAGAGATAAGCATCCTCTAGGCTGACCGGTCACCCGCCGTAGCGTCTTGAGTCGAAACAAAGTAAACGGGATTTACCGTCGTCAGAATCTAGGTACAAATGACAGTACTAACAAGGGTATTAGAAAAGAAATCGTCAACAATATGATTTTTATGATAATATTTGTAAATCGCAAAACGAGGTCATTATTAGCGACCGTAGAATTTGGAAAGTGATGACTTTAAAGGAATTCGTTATAACTCTCTGCAACTTCACATTAGTGTAGTATTTGACCTTGCTTTAAACAAGTCCTCATATAGCATATTAAGTAATATATTCCAATAATGAAGCAGATTATCGTCAGTATTCTGTGGTGTTCTTTATTCTCGAGTTTGTCAGATATATTTAATATGGAATATTATGGTAAGTTCTGGTTGTTAATATGAATACGATCATCCATAAGTAGTAAGTTGGGAAGGTACACGTTTTTATTATCCATGATAACATCAGTTTTTGAACATACTCTGCTGTATGAAATAAAAGTCTGCGCCAATAAGAGGATTTGCAAGTGTTATTTTAAACTTGGCTATTGGTATGGTACAGTATACCCATTCCGGAAATACAGAACTACTCAATATAAATGCGCGACGTAACAAATATTCAAGGCAGTAATCATATACATAAAACACAATACGATAATCGAGTTGTATAGGGCATAACGGACCTTCGTCGAGAAGCGAAGGACAGGATAGGTGCATGGAGGAGAAGATCCTTCTGCTGACCGGTCACACAACCGCTGGAGCTCGAAGTCGAAGACAAAAGTAAAACGGGATTACCCGTTCGTCACAAATCTGGTATAGAAAAATGACAGTCTAACAAAGGGTTATGAAACAAATCAGTATCAAGATTATGATTTAGTGATAATTATGTAATTGCAAACAAGGTCATTATAGCGACCGTAGAATTTGTGTGAACATGCGACATTTAACGAGATTCGTTATAACCCTGCAACTTCACATTTTTAGTTAGTATTTGACCTTGCTTTAAAAAGTCCTCATACGCATATTAAGTAAAATATCCAAATATGAAGCAGATTTGTCAGATTCTGTGGTGTCCTTTATTTCGAGTTTGTCGGGATATATCATATGGACATGATTATGTAAGTTCTGGTTGTTAATTGATACGACATCATCAATAAGTGTAAGGTTGAAGGACACGGTAAGTTTTTTGTTTTTATCCAATAACAGTTTTTGAACAAATTCTGCTGTATGAATATAAAAAAGTCTGCCAATAAGGAAGCAAAATGTGTTTCTTAAACTTGGCTTTGGAATGTGTACAATATACCATGTTGCAACTTCTGCTTCCATGACGACTCAGTTCATATTTTTGAGTCTTAATGTGGAATAAATATTATACGCTGGGGGGTGGCGACATTTTTCTCTGAAACTTGCGTATCAGCAAATGGGCAAATTGATATATCACTTCAATCTAGGGGGTCTTCATACCAACATTCATTGAATCAAGACCTTTTTGCCATGTCAACTTCCTATATTAACCTGACAAAGTCAATTATTTTTGGAGTATTGTCTGCAAATTTATTCGAGTCTTTATGTGAAATACATTAGATATTTGGTTGCAGCCTTTCTTTGCTTACTTGCACAAGCACAGCCACTTATATCAACCTTACCAAAGGATTGAACAAATTTCTAGGATAGCAACTTTACTCTTACAGTTAGAGGGGGGATCCTCAAGTCGATCAGTAGCTCACAAGATCCCTGTTTTGAGAATCACTTTAGCTGAAAGCTTTAACGCGTCCGCTATTCTAATCACGCAGAAGCCCTAGTGAGGAGTCTGGGTCACGAGTAGGGTCTCTATGCTTGTCGTCAAGAGTCGTACTAAGTCGGTACGGTCCCTCCTGTTCTTAGGAATGGGGCGGGAGGAGATCCGCAAAAAACCTAACAAAATCAAGGCAGGTCCCTGAACTATCAACAGCGTAGCGTTTGGTACAATAGAAGATCGTCCCACCTGACTTAAGATGTCCAAGTATAGGCCTACTATCTCTGCAGCTTTCATGAACTAATTGGTGACATCTCCGTATAAGCTAACAATGTAGGGTGTTAAAAGACAGAAACTGAGAGCGTAACACATATACAATCATCAACAGCTCTAATCCCAGCAGTTATCTATACGTCTTGTCTTGTCCTTCATATATCTGCTCTGGACTTCCATCAACATTCTTGTGGTTCATCCTTCACTCATGCCCATGTGGCGATTGTGTATAGAACTAGGTCCTCATAGGGTGGCGGACGATTACAGAAACCTTGTACGATACGGATCTCATACACTCATGCTCGATAGTACTACCGTATTTCAATTACCACTCATGTTGATACGATACAGTATCTCACTACACTCCATGTGATACGGATACGTATCTCAATGACACTCTCGTATAATACGATCTCAATACACTCATGTGATACTGATACGCGTATCTCATTACCACTCATTGATAACGATCCCTTCGTATCTCAAACACTTCATTTGTTGATACGACGATCGGTTCCCTCAATACACTCATGTGATACGATACGTGTTATCCCAATTACACTTCATGTAATATTGATACGTATCTCAATAACCACTCATGTGATACGATATGTATCTCAATTTTACATCATTGTGATTACGAGTCACTTATTCTCAATAACACTCAGGTGCATACGATACCTGTATCTCAATACACCTCCATGTCGATACGATACCGTATTCAATACACTCATGTTGATACGATACGTATCTCAATACACTTCATGTAATATGTATTACGTACTCTCAATACACTCATGTGACTCACGTTACGTATCTCAATAACCACTTTTCATGTGATTACGATACTTGTATCTCAATACACTCATGTGATAGATACGGTGTTGATCTCATACACTCATTGTCCTATATCGATACGGTATCTCATACACTCCCATGTGTGATACGTACGGTATCTCTCAACTACACTCATGTGATTACGATACGTAGTACTCTTCCAATACACTCATGTGATACGATACGTGTATTCTCTAATGTACAACTCATGTTTAATATGATACGTATCTCAATACTTACTCATGTGCATACGATATGCTATTCTCATACACTCTGTGATATACGATACTCTATCTCAATACACTCATTGTGATACGATACTGTATCTCAATACACTCATGCTGAGTACGATACCCTGCATCCTCAATACACTCATGTATAAAATACATGTATGTCTTGTACTGTAGAGTTAGATCATACGAGTTTTAAAAATCAATAAGGTTTTTATTTGTCTATTTGTCTATTATAATAAATTAAATATGAACAAAAAAAAACAACCACTGGTAAATTAAAAAAACCAAATCATGATTGCAAGCTGCTTAACAGATTATTTCAGATTTTTTCTTTAATAAAAAAATTGAATTCCGCCAAACATTTATAGACAAAACAGGCCGGAATGGTGATCAAGTTTTAGTAGAGAGAACTAAACAAACCGCATAGAACACTGGTCATACCTATCTAATTGTATTCCTTTTTAAGTGGAGCAATAATAGGATGTAGGATAATTGCTGTAACATTCGGAAAAACCTACGGGGAAGAGAGTTCTGAAGCATTAGGTTTTTTATTTTCTTCGTAGTTAGATAGGTGAATACGTGAAGAACTAGTGACTTATGAAAATGAAGAGAGATGAAGAGCAGAAAGCAGTAGAAATAGCGAGATCGTATTGTTCTAAGGTATGTTGTTTTCATATATGATATTGATTACTCACTCTTTAGACGAAATCTTCTACTCCTTATGTGCCTATTATTTATACAGATTTAATGAAGTTTTGTTTGGTTACCTTTCCTTAAGTTGTGCTAATATCTGTAATCCATTATTCTGATTTATCTTAGTCTCTTGTAATACTATATTCACTAGTTGTTTATTTCTTGTCGATCATCATTCTATAGTTTTCTTTGTCTTAGCTTTTGTGTGATTTGAGCTTTGTGTCGTTTAGAGTTATCTATTCCTTTCCTCTACGTCTTTGTATTATTCTGTGTTTTTTGATTCGTGTGTGTTACTATCTTCCTAACATTGGTATTATTAGTCTTAGGGTGGGTATTGCTCCCGCTAGCTTTTAGTAGCTTGATATGAGATTCTTTGAGAGGAGTATGCAAGGGTGGAAAGATACGATTTGTTTAACACTACTTACGTTATTTATTAGCGAATAAACGCAATTTCTGTGCTTATTTTTTCATATTTAAATATCATCTTGTATAGTGATTATCTTTAGTCTTCTTATTAGGTTGGGATCTTAGGGCACGACGTGAAATGAACGAGGGTGTACGAGCGTTCTCTCTTTATTAGTTGTTATGCTTCAGTATAATAGTTTTTATCTTAATAGTTCAAGCAATGAAAGGAGCAAGAAGAGTGAGTATTATGTGTCGTATTCTGGTTATACATTGATCATTTAGTGCTCTAAGTCTTTGTTCTCATGTCTGTTCCAGTTCGTGGCTAACGGTGGATGTGAGACTATATATGCTTAGTGTTGCTTGTGGTGAGTATAGGTGCTGTTAGTGAAGTATCTTGAGTGTTATTCTTTATTTTCTGATTTGTTTATTCCCGCCTCGTATATCTTTTATAATTATTAATATAATTCTATATATGCTATTTTATTGTATCATCTTTATCTTAGCTGCTTTTTTTAAAATATTGTATTATCTCTGCATTTTAAACATCCAAATTTTGGTTGTCGAACTTTGAATTGATTTTAATGTTAACATAAAAGCGACAAATACTTTTTTGTTACAAAAAATGAAATTCAGTTCCTTTTGCAATTTTAAGCTGGTCTGAAATAATTGAATCTGATGCCAGATACTTAGTCATGACCGCCACTTAAATTCTTAATGTGGGCCTCTTGATAATAATACGGAATGAAACTGCTTGTTCAATTCATTTACATCATTAATTCTAAGTTTAGAACTATGTGAAAACTAGAACCCCTCACCTCCCACTGGATTTTCCACTCACAGTAATTGAAAAACAATTATCTTTTGTTTTGGAATTTGTTTACATCTGAATCGCTATCCCTCCTTACAAGTTTGTATAACGTTTACTTTTGAAACATATTTTAACGTTATAACAACACTCAAAAGAATCGAACATGTTCCCGACAAGACTGTACTGTGCTGGCCCTCTTCTGAATTCATTTGTAAATTAGGACATTAATTTTAGCTAGGACACTTTTAGTCTTGAATATAAAAGTTAGATACTTTTCACCATCCGTGCAAATTATATATTCTTCAAGAGTCGCAGATACATCGAGGATAATATTTACATTTTCAAGATTCATTGTGAGTTTTCCGTACTTTATTTCCAGGAAATAAATTATTCATGCCGTGATTCTGTCCGTATATATATTAGAGTTTTCAGAGGGAAATTATTTAATATCCAGTTATGATCATCATTATAACCACAATGGACTTCAATTTATTCACACACTCTATTTTACCTAAACCGCATATGGCTATATTTCTATGGCAATATCTTATATTTCCGTGCGAACTAACATATTATAATCATATTACTGTACACATTAAGGTAAGATTGAAAGCTTGTATTACTATCTCGCGCAATATAAGTTTAGATTGTGAAATCTATATTATCAATTTTGGTTTGTAGTGTCTTGGTATTGCGTGACTACCTTTACACAGTGTGAGGCACCTTCATAAAGGACATATGCTATTACCTGGAAGTACAAATTGATAGCTCGGTGATACATGGTCTACTCCATCCCGCGCGATAGTGTCAGGAATTATGGTGGCACATTGTCTCACTGTTAAAGACCAGAATTACAAACTTTCCTGCAAAACAATTGGTAAACGAATTTAACATGTGTCATTTACTTGGTGCTAAACCGGAATTTCAGGAAAAGGGTATTTAGAATCCATCTATCATAATTTTTTTTTTTCTTTTCAGTCCACTATCACCTGCTCTCTATTGGTGCGTATGTCTCTCAGTGTGATCTCGTATTACGCAAGAGGCATGTGTCATACGTTTATGATTTGATGTTTTTTTAAACGAGGCCAACTACTAACCAATAAAGTTGATGTTGCAGTGGTTTTTTTTTAATTTATATTTTTTTCCCACTATATTCAGAAACCATATATTTAAATCATATATTAACAAGAATAGTCTTTTTTTGTCACATTTATCCTCACACACAAATCTTCAGTCTTGCCACCGCACACACACTCTAGTCCATGTTTGCATAAATTATTCATTGATAATCAATAACATGAGTTAAAAATCAAAAAATGTTATTTCCACAGTGACCATTAAAATTTTCAAATCTACAATAGCATCACCAATTTGAATAGCAATATGCTTCGATGTTAAATTTTGATATTTTCAAGTGAGAATTATAACTCATATAATATTTGTAGTTTGTTCTGTGTCAGACTAGAAAACTATATATTGTTTTGTGATATGGATAAAGAAAAAAATTTAGCACTGTTCGTTCTTGTGAGTGGAAATCACCAAATAACATCATTTGCAAGTTAAACCATAACTCTTTCTTTGTTTTACATATATATGTAAAATAATATAGACTACTCCATAATGACATAATTTCACAATCGTATAAAAATTATGTTGATATATTCGACATCTTGTTTTACAAAGTGTACAGGAATCTAATAACTTTCAATGATTGATTTTCTTTAAATAGTAATAACAGGAAGAATTCTATGAAGAATTCTATATTGTAAGCCACTGAGCTGATAGAGCAGTAGTATTTTGAAACAAACTTTAATACATCCTTCACCAACAATTCTTGTATTCTATAGGAATAATCAGAGTTCCACCTGGAAAATTTAATTAGGATCAGTATAATTTCATTCAAAAGCCTATATATGACTTTGTACATTTTTCTAATCAATACCCAATTGGTTCATTAGTAAAATGTAATAGAAGTTACAACTATTTTGACGAGCAATTTCTTTTAAGGATACATTTTCATAAAATTTGAAATAGCACTTATAACGCTTATGATTGCAAATACATACACAACTCAAAGTTATATCTTTGTTTTTTAAAGCATTTACAAGACAAAAAAATCTGCTTTCATCGTCAAACTTTCACCAACAGTTTGTATACCTTTATAACAATACTACCATTGTATATAAATAAACCTTTTATTCCCACCTTTAATACATGGGTTCTACCCCATAGTGGAGTGCGAAAAAAAATTTATTTCATTTTATTATTCCATCCTTACTTTTCATTACTGTTAGCCAAAGAATTTAAATACATCTTTGCCAAAGGCCATTGTTTCTTACACCACATAATCAGAAAATATAAATGTGTAGCCAAAATCAAAAATTTTGTTTACAATTATCTTGGCCATTAATTAGCAAGTAAAAAAAATATCTAACCAGGCTTAGAATCACTTTGTAATCAACCGTTTATTCATCCATGAACATTCAGACTAGAAATAATAATTGAGTAATATTCAACCATTTAAGACCCCCTATTCAAAATAGCTGTATTGTATACAGTTCTTCTTTGACTTTTATCTATTTAGCTCCAATGAATTGAAATTAAACTCTTCTACATAATGCATGAAAATCGATCTTTTTTTTATAGGGTTCTGGTTAGAGAGATAAAAAGTGTGATTGAGACTTTTTGGGATAAGTCTGTCTAAAATACTGTTACCCGACCATATTGGTGTTAGAATCCATTCTCTCCAATGTTATGTGCAGGTCTATTACAGAATTCTATCGTTTAAAGTCATTCATTTCACAAATTCTACGTCGCTTATAATG
Organism: Ostrea lurida; assembly: GCA_903981925.1. Lineage (NCBI taxonomy): Eukaryota > Metazoa > Mollusca > Bivalvia > Ostreida > Ostreidae > Ostrea > Ostrea lurida. The sequence goes on from CAJDSM010079048.1 coordinate 10,279, forward strand.
AACCTTGTTTGCAATTTACATAATTATCACTAATATCATAATGCTTGATCTGATTTGTTTCATACCCTTTTTAGACTGTCATTTTTCTATACCAGATTTGTGACGAACGGTTAATCCCGTTTTACTTTTTGTTTCGATTCAGCTCACGGTTGTGTGACCGGTACAGAGGATCCTTTCTTCCATCCATGCACCTATCCTGTTGCCTATCGCTTCCGACGAAGGTCCGTTATGCCCTATTACAACTCGATTTGTATGTGTTTTTTGTATTATTGATACTGCTTGATACTTTGTTACTTCGCCATTTATATTATAGTTCTGTATTTCCGTGTAAGG
>CAJDSM010079054.1:3298-21993 GCA_903981925.1 Ostrea lurida
ATTTTTTTTAAAACTTCAGTGGGGACTCGTACATTGATGATTAATAAATAAACAGATGTTTTTCCTCTCTCTTTCGTTTCCAGGTGAACAGTGAATAAATACGGTGTGCTCCAAATTGACCTTGTTAATTTTAGTAATATAGATAAGCCGAGCTTTTCGGAACTTAGAAACTTTTTTGAAGAGTTATCTGCCCTTTGTAAAAATAAGAAAAAATGCTAATTTCTAAAAATTATATTGCGGTAATGATAATTTCATTTCACGTTTCTATAAGAGAAAGCGTATGCAACTTTTTTACCAAGAGATTTCTATGAAAATGTAATTTCTTTTGAAAATGATTGATAAAATGACGGTAATACAAATGTAATTGGTACATGTACTTGGTAAAGCGCCTTCTTATGAATAGCGTCTGGAGATCCATAAGTAGGCCTAAAATATAAGGAAATCTTTTACAGTCATCCCTGGGGCAGGTTAAGTAAGATGAAGCACTAAATTGATTCAACGACACGAACAATTCCCCTTTTTCAAACGAAAATAGATTAGAGGTAAAACCTAGCGCATAATTACACTGTAAGTCACATGCTATTGTTTTGGCTTGCTATTTCATTAGTTTTTAAAGGAGCGAATTAAGACCACGTCCTATTCGTTCAAAGGCCTTGTACAAAGTTAATGAATTCTCGGGTAGAACGAGTTAAGTAAAAGTCAATTCCACCTGTGATAGGACTGTTCAAACTTTCAGTGTCTGAGCTACATTCGCACAAATTGATGTCTGAGGTCTGAGCATATGTTGAAACCTCCATTAGGTAAAGAATTATCCAGTCTATCCCTAACATCCATGTCCTTTAGTTTCTAGGCGTCTGGAGGACGGCATAGGGGACTCATTGAAAACATTCAGCCTTTCATTTATTGGGATGCAGAATGGGCAGATACCGTCTCGAGTCTTGAGGGCGGGATGGTATGTATTTTGAGGTAAGATGACTTTTTGAGATCTTTCCTTGTTTTTAGGAAATGCAGTAACAGTAGAGCTGATTGCGAGTGGCCAAACCTTAGGGAACAAACAGAGAGAGAGAGAGAAGAGAGAAGAGAGAGAGAGGAGGATTCTGAGAGAGATGAAGGTTATGCCAGCTAGAGAGAAATGTACCAGCAGGACGAGAGAGAGAGATGAGAGAGATTGAGAGAAAGAGAGAGAGAGAGAGATCAGTGGCGATCCAGGATTTGTCGTTAAAGGAGGGGGGGGGGAGGCGGTGTTGTGAAAAAAGGAGCCAATAAAGGTTAAGGTCTGGGGATGAAGCCAAAGTGAGGGCCCAGGCGGGCGAAGCCCGCGGAAGCTCTCGGGTTTTAGGAGCTTTTTAAGTTACCGTTTTAAGTGTGAATTTAGCGTATATATTCTATACATAATAATTAACGTTTGGCACCAAAAAAGGGGATATTAGTATCGAAAGTGTACATTGTTTTGAATGGAGAAAAAAATGGGTTTTTGGTTTCCTGTGGGTTTACTTTAACCGCAGTAACTAATTTATGGACCTTTCATAGTAATGCATAGGCTAGGTTAACTAAGGCACAGAATGTCAAAAGTTTAAATTACATCAAAGAAAAAAGGCGAGATAACGAATCAATCTCGTAAACCCAAACGGATTTCAATAATACAAGTAGGACAAATACGGGACCCGTTGGAACCACCAGAGGTGGCGTCAGTGTTTAGAGAGTTAAACATCCCTAGTTCGACTGCACATCCGGCCGTGAGCCCATGTCTTATCAGGTAAACGTAGTAAATCAGTGTACAATAACGGCCCAACAATGCTATGGAAAACACGCAGACAGCATTTTGGCCCAAAGGCAGATTGTATCATAGGCAACTAAGAATCGTTATACGACCATAGAATAAGCGAATGCTGTCTTTTAACGTGACTGTTCAAATCCTTACAACAAACTTGTTTGTAAGTAGCATGCCTCGATTCAAAAAACCTGATTCATACGCAGAACAAGCTCTTGGTATCAATTCTTATTTCTAATAATCTTAATTTTAAAACAGCATAGGATATCAAAAGATTTTATGTACAGTGGACTCGGATTTGTTTCATTTTAAACCTTTTAAAAAAAAAACAAAAAAAAAATTGAAAAAAAAAAAAAAAAAAAAAAAAAATCTAAAAAAAAAAAAAAAAAAAAAAAAAAAAAAAAAAAAAAAAAAAAAATTTAAAAAAAAAAAAAAACAATCTACAAAAAAAAAAAAAACTTTTTAAAAAAAAAAATTGATAGATGACAAAAAAACAAAAATGAGAATGCACAATTACACAAAAATAATGTGGAAATAGAAAAATTAATAATCTCAAAACCAAACATGACCAAGCACACTAAAAAAATAAAATAAATAAAAAAAAAAAAAAAAAAATAGACATAAAAAAAAAAAGTTCCTTTAAAAAAAGAAAGGATAATAAGAACATATAAAAGAAACGAAATGAATGCAAAAAACTAAATACAAACATTTACAGCAGAACAAGGAATCACAAAAAAAACTAAAACAAAATATAATTCTAGCTTTTTGGAAGGTTATTAATAAAACTAAATATGAAAAAAAACAATAGTGATAATTTCAAAAAAGACTGATACATATCAAAACAAGAACAAAGACAAATTAATATAACCATAAATATAAAAAAGACCAAAGACAAACACGAGAAAAAAATCAGGTGAATGCGATAAAATAAATTATTAATCTTAGAAAAAAAAAAAAGAAATGTCTCAAAGAGAAAAGAATACAACGATATATAAAAAAAAAAATAAAAAAAAATAAATTATGGATGATAGAAATAAAATAATTTTTATAACAAAAAAAAACAAATATCCACTATGTATTTTAAAAATTGAATTAAATAATTACCTATTAGCTGTTATTGCCAATTTTGATAAAAATTACCAAGAAAAATAGACAAACCCTTACGAATAATAGAAAAAATTAAGGAAGAAAGAACAAAAAAATTATGAAATCTTATGATAAGAAGAACCACTGATTATATTAAAAAAAAAAAAAATATGTAGACAGGAAGAAAAAAACAACAGCAAAATTTAAAAAATTACAAGATAAGAGAAAAAAAAAACTCCCATATAATATAGATATCGTGAGCAAAAGTTACCAATCCGTGTAGTAACCGAACATCTATACGAAAATCGTTTATTGTTTTGACCTAACATTAAAAAAAATTAAAGTAATCCAAAGTAGAATTCATTCTAATTAATTTCTGAGGGCAAACATTTTTGAAAGTGCCTTTGTGAGGATTCAGAGTGTTGTCTGCTATAGGATGTCATGAGATATATATAGTCAGATAAATTCCATGTTCATTTGAACTTTCCAGAAAGTATAGCACATACATTTTATCATCAGTTAACAGGCCCTTGCCAGCCATGTGGTAAAGAAAAAACCTAATTTCCCCCGCAAATTTCTTGCTGTTAACTCCATAGTATTTTTCTTCTTAAAATGAAGTGGAAATTTCAGTCTTCTTCTGATAATTTGTTGCACAATAAATATATACTAATTAACAATTCTTTCACATTCGAATTTAGCCAGATATGCACTTTGTAGTTTTTCACAACATGTACAGAAGAAAATATTATTTGGCCGATTTGAAAGAAATATGTCATTACATTACAAGAATGTGCTTGGATTTGACAATAGGTACCTTACTGGAGACCAATTGAAGAATGGAATTTCAAGTCAACAAGCAAGAACACAATGAACATAATATTGACCAAGGATTTCAATTAAAATTATCCTCATTTTGAAAACACTAATTTCAATTTGATGCTTTTGTTTCTTGGAAATGAATAGGGGTTAAAGTACAGGTTGAAATTGTTAAAAGCACACTTAATAATTTTTTTCGCTATTGGTTTTCAATAGAAATTAAAGACATTTAATTTTTGCAACAATCGACCTGATAAGTATGGATAAATTAAATGTTGTTAGTTGCAGTGATAGCGAAAGGCTAAGAAATTATTTCATTAATGGTATATTGGACAGATTAAATTCTATACACAGATTAATGCTGGTTTTTAAAGTTCTGAATAAATTCGTTTTTGAATATGCGCTGCATGATACGAGTCGAGAGTTGAGATTCATTTTTTATATTGACTTCATTATGACATTAGAGTAAAATTCTAAGGTTTTCTCAGTTGATGTGGGACTTAAGAGTCTAAAAAATGGCCTGAATAGTTTACAGGAGAAACTTCAAAAAGAGTTCATGACTCTCTCATAGACATGAAGGCCTTCGATTTTGTGTTCATGTTCACAAGGCATTGGGTCTCCAAGGTGTTCTATTTCATGATTGACCCATGGATGAACAATAGACTGTTCCAAAATGTAACGTCATGCGGTTCGAAATTAAGAAATTTGGGGCATTTTAAAAGGCATGGAATTGGACGGCATATCTGTACCTATGAAAATGTAATTTCTTTGAAAAATGATTGATAAATGACGGTATATACAAATGTAATTGGTACATGTACTTGGTAAAGCGCCTTCTTATGAATAGCTGTCTGGAGATCCATAAGTAGGCCTAAAATATAAGGAAATCTTTTACAGGTCATCCCTGGGGCAGGGTAATAGATGAAGCACTAAAATGATCAACGACACGAACAATCCCCTTCTTCAAACGAAAATAGATAGAGGTAAAACCTAGCGCAATAATATACACTGTAAGTCACATGCTTATTGTTTTGGCTTGCTATTCATTAGTTTTTAAAGGAGCGAATTAAGACACGTCCTATTCGTTCAAAGGCCTGGTACAAAGTTAATGAATCTCGGGTAGAACGAGTTAAGTAAAAGTCAATTCCACCTGTGATAGGACTGTTCAAACTTTCAGTGTCTGAGCTACATTCGCACAATTGATGTCTGAGGTCTGAGCATATGTTGAAACCTCCATTAGGTAAAGAATTATCCAGTCTATCCCTAACATCCATGTCCTTTAGGTTTCTAGGCGTCTGGAGGACGGCATAGGGGACTCATTGAAAACATCAGCCTTTCATTTATTGGGATGCAGAATGGGCAGATACCGTCTCGAGTCTTGAGGGCGGGATGGTATGTAATTTTGAGGTAAATGACTTTTGAGGATCTTTCCTTGTTTTAGGAAAGCAGTAACAGTAGAGCTGATGCGAGTGGCCAAACCCTTAGGGGACAACAGAGAGAGAGAGAGAGAGAGAGAGCGAGAGAGAGAGAGAGGAGAAGAGAGAGAGTAGAGACGAGAGAAGAGAGAGAGAGAGTGAGAGAGAGAGAGAGAGAGACGAGAGAGAGAGAGAAGATCAGTGGCGGATCCAGGATTTGTCGTAAGGAGGGGGGGGGAGGCGGTCGTTTGAAAAAAGGAGCCAATAAGTTAAGGTCTGGGATGAAGCCAAAGTGAGGGCCCAGGGGGCGAAGCCCCGGGAAGCTCTCGGGTTTTAGAGCTTTTTAAAGTTACTTTTAGAGGTGAATTTAGCTATATATCTATACATAAAATTAAGTTTGGTCACCAAAAGGGGATATTTAGTTATCGAAAGTTGTACATTGTTTTGAATGAGAAAAAAATGGTTTTGGTTTCCTGTGGGTTACTTAACCTGCAGTAACTAATTTCTATGACCTTTCATATGTAATGCATAGGCTAGGTTAACTAAGTCACAGAATGTCAAAAGTTTAAATTACATACAAAGAAAAAGGCGAAGATAACGAATCAATCTCGTAAACCCCAAACGGATTTCAATAATACAAGTAGGACAAATACGGACCCTTGGATACACCAGAGGTGGGGTCAGGTGTTTAAGAGGAGTTAACATCCCTAGTCGACTGGTCACATCCGCCGTGAGCCCATTGTCTTGATCAGGTAAACGTAGTCAAAATCAGTGTACAAATAACGGCCCAACAATTGCTATGAAACACGCCAGACAGCATTTGGCCCAAAGGCAGATTGTATCATAGGCAAACTAGATCGTTATAACGACCATAGAATAAGCGAAATGCTGTCTTTAAACGTGACTGTTCAAATCCTTACAACAACTTGTTTGTAAGTAGCATGCCTCGATTCAAAAACTGATCATACGCAGAACAAGCTCTTGGTATCAATCTTATTTCTAATAATCTTAATATTAACATGCATAGGATATCAAAAGATTTTATGTACAGTGGACTCGGATTTGTTTCATTTTAACCTAAGAGCAAAAGAATGAGAAACATATTAAAAATTCAGTTTACCGCATATAAACAGTAAGTTTCTAATATATATTTCTGAGGCAAACATTTTTGAAAGTGCCTTTGTGAAGGATCAGAGTGTTTGTCTGCTTATAGGATGTATCATTAGATGATATATAGTCAGATAAATTGCCATGTTCATTGAAATTTCCAGAAAGTATAGCACTACATTTATCTACAGTTAACAGCCCTTGCCAGCCATGTGGTAAAGAAAAACCTAATTTCCCCCGCAAATTTTCATTCTGTAACTCCATAGTATTTTTCTTCTTAAAATGAAGTGAAATTCAGTGTCTTCTTCTGATAATTTTGGCACAATAAATATATATAATTAACAATTCTTTCACATCGAAGATTTAGCCAGATATTGCACTTCGTATTTTCACATACATGTACAGAAGAAATATTATTTGCGATTTGAAAGAAATTGTCATTATCATTACAAGAATGTGGCTTGGATTTGACAATAGGTACCTTACTGGAGACCAATTGAAGAATTGAATTCAAGTCAACAAGCAAGAACACAATGAACATATATGAACAAGGATTTCAATTAAAATTATCCTCATTTTGAAACCACTAATTTCAATTTGATGCTTTGTTACTGGAAATGAATAGGGGTTAAGTACAGGTGAAATTGTTAAAAGTCACACTTAATAATGTTTTTTCGCTATTGTTCAATAGAAATTAAAGACATTTAATTTTGCAACAATCGACTATAAGATATGGATAAATTAAATGTTCGTTATGTGCAGTGATTAGCGAAAGGCTTAAGAAATATGTATTTCATTAATGGTATATTGGACAGATTAATTCTATACACAGATTAATGCTGTTTTTAAAGTTCTTGAATAAATTCTTTTGAATAATGCGCTTGCATGATACGAGTCGGAGTTGAGATTCATTTTTTATTGAACTTCATTATGACATATAGAGTAAAATTCTAAGGTTTTCATTCAGTTGATGTGGACTTAAGAGTCTAAAAATGGCTGCAAATAGTTTACAGGAGAAACTTCAAAAGAGTTCCGATGACTTCCATATAGACATGAAGGCCTTCGATTTTGTGTTCATGTTTAACAAGAGCATTGGGAGTTCCAAGGTGTTCTATTTCATGATTGACCCATGGATGAACAATAGACTGTTCCCAAAATGTAACGTCATGCGGTTCGGCAAATTAAGAAATTTGGTGCATTTTAAAGCATTGGAATTGGACGGATATCTGTACATCATTGGCGGAAAGGACTGGGAAACAGGGGAGCATCGCGATGAAACATGGCGTTACGATCCCGGAAGTGCTAAGTGGACCGGAAGAGCTAGGATGAACGTCGCTCGATGTCGTCACACGGCCGATGTCCTAAATGGCTGTATCTACATTACAGGTATACTACCTACATAAAAAAAAAATTTTAACGTGACTCTCTTTTCAACAAAGTACATGTAGTTTTGAAAGCAACAGTCATCTAGATTTTGTGTGTGATAATTCATTATTCCACTGCACGAAAATAAAAAATAAATAGATTAGAAAATGTCATTTGAAAATATATAGGTCAGTCAGTCAGTCAATAAATAGACTAGAGAATCGGTCATTCACAATGATTAACCAAAGGCATAGCAAAAAGATGTATTCATGATAGAAATATTAGGGAAATAATGATTGATATTCTGCACGCATTCAATTTCATTGAAGAAAAATTCAATTAACATGATTTCTCCATATGATTTTCAATATCGCTTTCAGAAGCCTGTAAGATTTTAGAATTCTATTCAAGTACGTAACTATGGCGGACACAGAAAAAATTTAAAATTCCAGTTCGCATGTCTTGCCTCTTTATTTTGATTGCATCTAAAACGGGATCTTTTCTTCTTTTATTTGAGGAAGCGTCTGTCCATCTCAAAGCAGATTTAATTCTTTTTAGTACGTACTTACTAAGAGTAAGCTAGAGGATTCTATAGCTACTTTCATGTAATGGTTCTTAGTCATAATATGTACTGGAACGAAAATAAGAAAATATGGAATACATTAACACACTAATTCCCCCAAAGTTCAAACATGTAATGTACAAGCTCTACAGAAGGTCTGGGTGTCGTCGATGCATCATAATTTCAAGAATGTTTGCGGTTTGTGATATTTTAATGCAGATGAATATATTAGATCTAGTAAATTTTATTTCAATTACCTTTATTTAAAAAGTTTTCCCTAAACATATATTACATGTATGCAAACATTGCAATGATAATGATTTAGATATTAAAATTAACAAACGAACATATATATACTATATTTCTGTATTATTGAATGCGTTTATGAAATTGAGACAAACAAGTTACAATCTTCCACATCTAAATTAATTAAAAATCACAAAATAGACATATTTTCATTCAAATCGCGCTACCAGTGGCTACTCTAAGTTTAGAGTATAACCCCAATCTACTCGAAGATATTACGACAAATTATTACGAAGCACATTCACAACACGAGATTAGTGTTTATTACCCATAACGACGTGTTTATAGTGTCTTTACACAATTAAATCCTTTTCAGGGTGCAAGGTACGTATAACAAGTATACGGTGCAAGTACATATGGATGCCTAATATCATTTTTCCTACGGTAATACATGGATATCATAGCTCACATTGCCTAGTTAATATCAATCAAAGGACGTTGTGTTATAAATGCAAAGTCACAAAGCTATAAAAATTAAACACTCTTTTGTTGTATTTGGTGTTCGTCGGACAGAATCTTGAGCTCCTTAAAACACTGTCAAAATTATTGAATCGATTTCCAGTGTGTTCTGATCAACGTAAAGCTACTTTCGTTTCTTTTTTACCATCTGTTAGAAATAGCAAAAGTCTATATAATATGGTACCAAAAAGTGCTTGTAAACATTGATTTTTAAATGTTTTTAAAGTTCCTTGGATATATTTAGCGTAAATTTTATCCACAAATATTTAACGTTGAACAGTGTTTCTATTTCTTATACGTAATGATAGCCATTTCCTTATGAATGCCAAGCATTAGTAAATTATGCGCGTATGAATCTTGATGAATAGAATTTATTTTAACGGATGAAATTCCAACAGAATTATCTATAGTAGAATGTAAAGTTAAGAACTTTTTTGAAAATACATGAGGGTACATGCATGAACTGCACCGTTTTACGCCGGCGTATTTTTTCATGAAGCGCTATGCGCGTGAAGCGTCGCAATTCATACACTCATGTATTTTCATTTAAAAATACTTCCAAGTCAGATATTTTGTGGAAAATACACGTTATTTAGCTGTAAAAAAAAAAGAAAAGAAAAAAAGAAAGAAAAAGGGACGGGGCATGCAAAAGTCCCGTTCACAAGCACGTGTGTATCGTATATACCAGCACTGATTAAAAAGAAAACCTTTACTACACATACAAAATTATCATCATATCATACAAGCAAAATCTGTCAAATGTAGACATCGTACACAGATACCCGATTCATTTTATACTGGCATCATGTAATCACCCCTCCCCTGCGAATCATCACGTTACTACATGCCTATCTTTTTAAACTCCATTGCGAGGCAATGAAAATAGAAAGATGGAAACCCTTTAAAAATTTAAGGGAATAAATAATATTTTTCGGGCAGGGGAGGGGGGGGGGAGTTGACGACTTCTGGGCATTATGCCAAATTATCATTAAAACAGTACACAGAGAGAAGGGATTGATTGATTATTGTTTGTTTTACGTCCTGTCAAGAATTTTTCACTCATATTCAGACGTTACCAGATGTAGATGGAAATATCTACAAGCCATGCACATTGCGCAATGTAATCTAATGTTTAAGCCAAGTCCAGGAGACAGAATATGCCGGGCGTGAACTTCTATATTTTCTTCATGTTCTGTTGTCTTGCTTTATCTAGCCAAAGATACATGATTGAAACGATCTCCGGTTTTTCTCTCTGGGTTGTCCAGGAGTCTGTGTTTGCCCAATTCTTAATTTTGTATTCTTTATTGGGTTATCAAACTGATAGCTGTTTGTTATCTTCATTTTCCAAGGATTTTGCAATATGTTTTCGGTCGATTTCTGTTGATAAACGAGTGACTGGCTAAACTGTTCCAAAGACAATGAGTTTATGGCACTGCAGTAATGCCGTAGCGTGTGATAACGTCGGTCAGAGGCTTATGTTGTCCAGCCCCGGATGCCATCTTTTCCACTAGGCCTATTTGAGTGAGACTGGGGTAAAAAGTGAACCTGTTCCAAGTTTTACAGCCTTGAGCTAGAAGTAAGTTGCTGGTAAAGCAGTGAAAGTTAGGTGTTAATATTCCTACGCCAAATCCTAACAATCGTCACATCAAACACTGTACAATAGCTGAGGTCACGTGTCAGCTTTATATAGACTCTAGTTCACCAGAACGTGCTTTAGAATGCTGGAAGGGAATATTACTGGCTAAGGTCCTACACGTTCTAATAGTTCAAAGATGGCAGACAAAGTGTGAAAAATAGTTCCTACACTATGAGCAGATATTAATTTTGAATACTATAAGACAGAAATTACAAAGGGATGCGTGTTTTCAGTCATCTTAGCCAATGTCACTCATTTAGGCAAGTTTTACACTATGTCTTAATTGCTCACCGCGTGGTAAAATGCAACGAAGTTCTCCACTGGACAAGGAAGTTTAAATTAACAATTGCAATAATAAAGCTTTTAAGCACACTTGTGCAGGATGTTATAACTAAGTTTTACTGGTTCAATACTGTTCCCATAGGTGAAAGCATATTACATATCTATGCTATTCAAATTTTGAAAGGGTTTGACAGGGACTATATTTTGTGGCGGAAGGATTGATTAATCGAAACGTTCTAAATCTATATGATTTTATAGTTTCTATTTCATCCAATATACCTTCTATTTTTATACCCTAATACGCTTATTTCAGTTTTTCGAGAAAAGGTTTTGGGTGTTGTGTGACGCAGTTTGTTTTTCATACATGTAGTACATCAGTTTCCCTCGACTACAGTCGTCATTAGTGATGTAACAATAATCTTTTTACTTCGCATGACTCGACTAAATATGATCGTGTTCATGAATGAACCACGAATAGGCATTATTTGGTTAACCATATTACACAGTGTATATGCCGACATAATATACATAGGTCATTAGTAATCTCATGATTATTTAAAGGAAGGCGATTTCGGGTTTCACAGGGTTGAAGTTATTTTTTGAAGCTGGGTTCAACATTTCAGCACAGGAAAGAGAAAGACCTTTGTATTTGAAATTAAATGGGTAATCCTTTTATGGGTTGAGACGTTATTTGATTTTTTTTAGGGGGAGAGGTGCATGGCGGGAAAGTCTCGGACAGCTGTGAGAAGTATGACCCAATCAAGGACAAGTGGGTTGAGGTGGAACCCATTCCTCGTCCTCGTGCAGACCACGCCGCATGCGCTAGCAATGGGAACCTTTATGTTTCCGGTGGCATCAGTAACCTTAAACATCAGTGTTCAAACGTCTTCTGGTTTGTAAATTATAAATATATATTTAATTTCATGGTGTTTTTTTTCAGTTTGCTTACATGAACCATTTTGTGTGATCAACAATGAAATACAATTTATCACAAATTAATTTAAGTGGTAAGCATGTATGTGTGAAAAAAGAAAAAGAAGGAAAAGCTAAAAAAATCAAATTCAAGAGAACATGATTTTCTAATGAATTCTTCAATGTTTTGAAGAAAGGAAACTTGTTTGAAACTCCTTAAAATTTCTGTAGCGTTACGAGTTAACTGAACTTTTTTTCTATTGCTACCAAAAAGAAAATGGAAGAAAAAACGCTCTCAAACAGATCTGTTTTACTGAGATATCCAACGATACACCTTGACATAAAAATATTATTTTACGGAAACCCGACAGCAAAACTTCAAAATAACAGATAAATCAACTGAAATAGGACTCTACACTTTGAGCGCTTAACGTGTTTTGTATGTGGGACTGTTGTTCATTTACACAATAAATCAATGTTCTAGAGGATGAAGCACCCTCAGTATCGAGTTTTGCCTTGTCTTCCATTGACTGATTTGTTTATTTTCGTGTAAAGTCTGATAATGAGTCATAAAGTCAAATTTATTAAAATCCAGTGCTAGTAATTTACCTCTGGGAATGCAAACCAGATAAAAGAAATCCTAAAATCAAAATTTAAGAAAATTGAAAACACATAATTAGAAGGTCCGGGGGAAATATTTCATCGACTAACGATTCTACAGGAACAAACGGTGTTATATCAATATAATAGCAGCACAGATACAGGATAGTATCGCTGTAAACGTCGTTATAAAACTACCGTTTTCTCTGCAAATCATAGGTGTCGGCACCACACGTTTAATTCACTTATATCATTGCATCATAATTACTTTCTGAGATAAGACTTTTTGTCATGTAGATCTAGACCGCAACATTTTTTTTTAAAACTTTTTGATTACAGTGACTGCGAATTGAAGCTAATTTTTATCATTTCTACTGGGGGAAAAATCCTCAATTTTCAATAAAAGAGATACTATCTTATTAGAGATGAAACCAAAAAAAATAAATTAAAAAGCCCCTCCTATTGCATGATAGTGCTGTTCACAACTTTAAAATCTGATGAAAGTAATCAGGAAAGCAATGCTGCTTTTTTCCCAATCAATTTTATCTAAGTAAGGAGTTTTATCCCTAATTGGTTCTATTATCGTACAATAGCAGATTCAATAAGTATGACTCACACTGCAAATGGTGCTAATCGCATTCATCATAACAGATGATAAAATATTACAATATACGGGGTTCAATACTGCTCAGCCTTTCTGGGTTTTTTTTTTTATTATTTCAGTTTTTAAGATGGTAACAAGATGGTTAGATGGCAATCGTCTTTTTGCGCCCGAGTGGTGCCATTGTTGCAAACGATACAGTCTTGTCGTCTGCGTATCGTAATGTCGTCTGCCAATTTTTTAATTCTGAAGCTGGAAAACGAAGAAAGCAAACAATGCGATTCATTTATTTCGTTTTTCTTGAAGACGGGAGTGAGTCACATCTCTCCATGCAATTTGTATTGCGAGATTTCCTGGAACCATGTGATGTTTTATGATGAAGAATGGACACCATCGTTAATTCTTGTAATATTGCAGCGGAATTTTGTTGTAAATCTTTCGGAAAAAGAACCAGTCGATCTTTGCATCAATGATTATATAAGAAATAATCAGTATATCTAAGACTCCCAAATTTCCAATGTTTTTGGCTCTGGTTGTATTGCTTCCCATTTCCTCATGGACGCGTTGCATTTGTGACCAATACGCGTATGAGTCTTAATGAATTTAGCACGTCTATTTCAATGGCTGGGAATGCCAACAAAATGAATTTAAAATATAGAAATGAAAATTAAATTTAATTTTTGAAATACGTGATGGTATGAAGTGCGACGCTTCCCGCTGGCGTACCAATACTTTTCACGATGTGTTAATGCGATTCATGAAGTGAGTCCCAGTGTGATGCGTTTGCAGTTCATACCCTAATGTATTTTGGAAAATATAATTCATTTTGTAAATATGCACATGGAGAATTTGGTATCGTTTCATTTATGTAGTTGCGGCTGATATCGAAACGATTTTCACAATGCTTAAAAAAATTATCATAATCGCACTCAAACACATACATTTCACGGCAAACGGAAACAACTTTTTTTAAAAATCTGAAATAAAATTCCTAAAATACGTATATGACCCAAGTCTCTCTGTTTCAACACTTGTATATTGTCAGTTGTGGAAATAGAATCCGGAGTTTGAAAACAAGCTTATTGTTTTCTTGAGTGATTTGTTTATAAATGAACTAAATTATTTCTTATCATAATTATAGGCGTTGTATGTATACACTAATTAATTCCACCTTTGATTAGAATCATAATGAGATCTAAAAGGAATCTGAAAAAGAAAATCAATCTGGAATCCCTTGTAGATTATATGTAGAACTGATTAACTTCACTGCTCTTTTCTTCTTTTTATTTTGTACAATACTACCAAATATGGAAGTGACTTTCTGAAAACCCAGAACTGAGCCACGATTTGTAGCAAAGGCGAAATTTAGGCAAAAATGGGAATTTTGATAAGGGGCTTGTAATTACCTCATGGTGATAGTGACTAGTACTAAGGCACATTTTAACACATAGAGATACAATGTAAGTTTTAATGCTAGATTCGTATTAAACTTGAATTACTCATATTCTTATACAGAAAACATACTACTTCGGGAATTATTACAAATATAATTCGGTTATTTTTCTTTTGAATGTACAATGTATTTTGATCTAATCATATGATGAAAGAGAATCCCAAAAATGTACTTTAGAATCCAAGAAGTGAAAATGGTGAATCAGTTATCTATGTAGACGATGACGGCGTCTGAGAAATTTAAAGGCTAGACAGAGAGAGTCGAAAGTATACGTTATACTCAGGAAACGTTAGTAATTAATGAAGGAGGACCTCCGTTTTCACCTTGGTCAATAACCAGCAAACTATTGGCTTTTTGTTTGCCTTTTATGTTTAATTTCTGCATGACTCACGATGACCTTAATTTTCTAACGTTTTCGCCACATGTCTTCGATATTATTGCCAGTCTGACAATCAAACCTTGTGGAATTGCTATGTGGTTTAGCCCAGTCGATGACTTTTGAATTTAGAAAGGATTTTTTGATGATTTTTGAATTAAATAACATTATTGACAGTGTTGTTTACTTACTTTGAATTAATCTGTGGTTATGTTATCTGGGGAGGGGATAAATTAATATGAAGCTTGTGTTGGTTCAGAGATATATGGCCGTCGTGGTTCAGGGAGGGCCTACGGTGCATAACAAAATATATCAACGTATGTAAAATGATTCAGTCTAGTTTTTTTTTTTAAGTGTACATGACAACAGACTAAGTACTGGGAAATTTTCCTCACAATGACAGGGTGCGACCAAGATTGGACACAAGACGTCGACCCCTGGAATTGTGATGGGGAAGATGAGAAGTCCAAAAACTTCAAATGGTATTCACTGTGCTGAGTTTTAAAACTGATATTCAGCACGATTCGGTCTCCCATATGGATCAGTCCTATATCCATGACTCACATCATTAGAAAGATACTTGCCTCTTTTTTTGTGCTTAACGACGGCAATAAAAGATCGATATAAATTACGTTATTACAAATTACTACTTTACCCCCTTAATCTCCGATCCGGTAAAGTACAGTTCATTACTATATATTATTTTAAAAACGTCTCCGCCAATGCAATCAACTGTGGAATAGTAAAAAATATTTGTATCAACGTCTTTTTAAAAAAAAATAAATACAGAAAAATGGTTTTGAATTAACGTGCGCAATAAAGCAGGTGAAAAAATGGAAAAGTCGGCACTTTAAAAAAAAATCGATGGCAAAAACAGGTAAAATTAGAGTTGAAAATTGATAAAGAAAGAAATGGATGAGTCAACTGCATTTTGGAAGCCTGGGAGATAAAAAGATGCTATAATGACCCGTGCCCATTCGGGGGGAATGGAAGCGCGAGGACGCATTAGATTATTGACCATGCTATTCTTTGGGGGCATGCTTCTGAAGTGGGTCACTACCCCAGCTTTGAAGAATGATTCATGCTGCAATATTGTAAGAAACTTGCATGAATACGTTGTGTAGATTAAGAGGACTCCGCGATTGGCTGTTACACATGAACTATAAACAGAGACTCTGAACAAAGAAAGCTTGAATTTCTCATAAAAATACGACGTCATTCTATACAAGCTGCAAAGGATATTCTTTGCAATCTATATAGAGAATATTTTTAACAAAGATTTTTTTTAACCAGTCAGTTAAATACTGGCATATAAATCAAATATATTTAAACTTTATAAAATGCAGCTACTTTATTGGGCTGCATCATGGGTGGTGTATTAGAAATGCAACGTACTGAAGCTTTGTTTTCAGTCAAACAATGCAAGGACATGCATATATTTAGATACATTGTTCATCTTAGGAAAACTGGTTTACTCAAAACGATTAGATAACTTTGTAATGATGCATTACAGTATACAAAACATAGCTTAGATGTATAAGTAATTAATGCACAAAAATATGTAATAATCTGTGCAACTTCAGCAATAAATACTAATTGACTGTGTTTTTACACATAACAATGCCATGGCTCACAGCAATCTCTCCCGAGCATTTATTGAATGCACAGAATCTGGCATACATAATTTCCTCCATGGGCATCCGAAGCATGACTTGTATGCAGTTTTAATTAATATACACCAACAGCTGACTAATATTAAACTTCCTGTGTGAGAAAAATGGGCTTCTGTGAAACCCAAGAGTTTACAGGTTCCAGATTTACTCCATTTTATGGCGTGAGTCACTCACAATCATGAAACAGATTATTGTTTCCCCAAGAAATCATCGTCCCGGAAAAAGAGGCGTGGCTCAGGGAAACTGAAAAACCAGATGGGATGTTCTATACTTTGAAGTTTTGAATAAGCTAAACAACAAACGTCCGATAACTCTCATTCAATACAAGCTCGACGGTGTGGTAGGCAACGACGCTCCTATCGACATCATAAAGTAAAACAACGGTATTTGATTAACAAACTGGGTAAATAATTAGTCCAATGATGAAATGCTTTAGATTATGAGGCGTTTAATAGGTGATATCTGGATGTGGGTCTGGTTTCAGTTCGAGTATTCTACGTTGAAATTTAGAATATTAAAATGTCCACCTGTGACGTCATTATCTATAATTTATTAGATACTCCATACTAACGTTAAATTCTGCTGAATTCTAATTCCCTCATTATACCCCTCTGTCAATGTTGCGCTTTTATGTTTTTTAAACAAATTTTCAANCATTAGATACTCCATAGTAACGTTAAATTCTGCTGAATTCTAATTCCCCCATTATACCCCTCTGTCAATGTGGCGCTTTTATGTTTTTTAAACAAATTTTCAAATAAAAATCGGAAGGCAAAGACAACTAGAGACCTTTGAAATAGAAGTCAGAATCCCTCTTACTGAGACACTAACGCCGACGACAATTGGAAACATCAAACAACAGAATGCTTTGTATGACAAATATCCTGATATTATATATATCATATTGAATTGTATTTCATACAGTGGCGAATTTAGAGGAAGAGGAGTACGGGAGTTGTAACAAACCCCCTCCCACCCCCAACTGGTTAATTTAAAAAAGTGGGGTCAGTTTTAGTTATGTTCTAGTCTTTTTATCCTTCCTTTCTTTGACGGAAAAACAACAAACTTGCCTCGCAGCCCCCCCCCCCCCCCTCCCCTGAAAATTTACGGATCCGCCACTTTATAATCTATTTTACGAAATCTCTAACTAATATGAGTGATACATAATTAAATTCAGACTAGGGTGGGTTACCCTCGTACTTCTACATTCCTTAAAATCATTGGTCCTTGGCTCTATTGCAGCCATACTCGAACATTATACCTATACATATTACAAGGTGTCAGGAAGGGACTGAACTAAGTATCTAGCTTTTTCATTCTACTATAAAAAACAAAGTAACAAATCTACACAAGAAGCATTTATTTTACATTTCGGGGTCTTTGTCGCACTGTAATTTGCTTAAGGTACATGTATGATGGTGTAATCAGACAGTGAACAGCGCATTTTACAATATATTCTAAATCAAAACATATATGGTTTTTGGAAATATTACTAGTAGATCATTAGTGCATTATCATAAGTTAGCAATGCTTACTATGTAGCAAAATAGTACAAACACAAAAATGCTAGATCGATGTTTATCGTTATAAATCAAGTCTACGAACTGTATTCAAGCAGGACAATCATTTTGATTTACAGTGTAATTCATTTCGCTGTGAATCCTAACCCTAATATCCCGACCTTCTTTTCACTAATTTGATGATGTAATCTTACAACCTCTCTAATCCGACACAGCATCTATCTCCCAGTGGTTGTCGTGATAGACAGGTTTCACTGTTGTTGATCCTCTATTTTTACATACAGGATGTACGACCCAATCACGAACGAATGGACGGAGCCAGTCATTGGTGTCATTTTACCCCACGAACGGGAAAAACATGCCATGGTTCCTGTAGGGAAGAAAATATACATCATGGGAGGTAAACAAAGCAGTTGATTCATTAAATTATGATTTTAAACCCCTTAAATGCCACTATTATCAACTAGAAAAAGGTAAGTAGAATAATTATACCCCCCCCCGCAAACAAGTTTGGGGGTTCCTCATTTCGCCCATTTTTGTGATTATTCCCTTTGAAGGGGGCCCTGGTCCTCATTGAAAAACTTGAATTTCCCCTTTCACTCCAACCAAATGAGTGTGATCAAGTTTGGGTGTTTTGGCCCCAGTGCTTGTTCCTGCAGAAGAAGAAAGTCGATAAATGTGAAAAGTTAATCTGGACAGACAGACGGACAGACAGACAGACGGACGGACAGACAACAGAGTTGATTCCTATATAC
>CAJDSM010079068.1:0-11362 GCA_903981925.1 Ostrea lurida
TATTTTTTTTATTTATGCATGATAAAGTCCTAAGTCAACTACCTGAGAATGAAGAAAATCGTTGGTAAACATTTCCGATTACGGTAAAATCTGAACCATAATGGTTGGGCATTCGATTTCTGGATTAAGTCAACTTTCGATCTCTCGAACTCTCGAGGTTTTGTCTTGGTCCCCTGAACTTCGAGTTATCGAGAGTCACCTGTATTACAGCATAAAGGCCTGCAGCTCATTCCATTCAATATTTCAGATCATTACCTTTTCTGTGAGTTCCATATTGGTGGCTTTTCGAATGACCCATGTGATCAGGCTTTCCTGAAACATAAATAATCCACACATAAATAAGGTTTTACGGAAACATCAATTTTTGTTCTCAGTAGCATTAAAATCTTTTACTCCATTACGATTTTATGTTTTTTTTGTTTTTTTTCAAACTGTGTGTGTGTGTGTGTGTGCAGAGTCTAAATTAAGTCATCTTCACTGCAAAGTGCTGCCATGAAAACAGTGAAAAATTGCTGCCTAAAACTTTCAACAATAAAAATGAACTACACACATAAACTATAAGCCTATATCAGAAATGGAAATAAGCGTTAGTACCAGTTTTTCTGGGATGACCCTGATAACATAAGGTATGATGCTGTCCTTCAGAAGCTCTCAGTTTCTGTGGTATGATAGACAAGAAAAAAGCGTCCACAATGTCCGCCTTCACGATCTCTCTCCCACTCTGTCTACAAAATTAATTCATTTTCAACACACATTCTCATTTTGTCTACAAAATAGATCAACAGAAAATGTTACCCATCTTAAACACTCTCCCCCACTCTGTCTGCAAAATATATATTTATTATATACTGTGGAATCATTTTAATTCGTGGGGGCCAATGTTCGTGGGTAACCAAATATTTGGTGGTTCGTGAGGACGTAATTTCGTGGGTAATTGATAAATAATGCAGTGAACGGCATAATATTTATAAAGATTAAAAGGAAATTAAAACATGTTTGTGGGGACGTAAATCCGTGGGTAAGGGTGTCCCACGAAATCCACAAACATTGGTCCCCCACGAACAATGATGATTCCACAGTACATATATTTAAATGATATATATTCATACGCCACCTGATGCTGTACAAAAGACAGGGATCCCCACTTCAAGGTTCCCTGATCTATATTTATACTTTACCCAATATGTACACAGATGGTGATCCCCACACTAAGGCTCCCTTTCCTATATTTACACAGATTCGGGAATCCCCATTGTAAGGTTCCCCGATCTATATTTATATTTTACCTGATGCTGAATCCAGATAGTGATTCCCACATTAAGGTTTCCTGTTCTCATATTGAGCAGAGCTTCTTCCACAAGATCAGCCCTTCTGAAATGTTCCCAGTTATCAGCACTGAAAGAGAAAGGAGATCTCTCTGCCCTGCACATTTCTTTTACATGTATAAAGAAACCAGCATTTGCACACTTCATTCATATGTATAAAGAAACTAGCATTTGTAATTTCGGTGATTATTCTCAAATCCATACCTGTACTGACTTGAGCCATATGCCATGTGGTACGTGTTCAACCTCCGAGAAATTTCATTCAGCTGAAGCATAACATAGATTTCTCATTTGTATGTAATTAATATTAAAATATCAGTTTTTTCTTTACAAAACCAAGCTATTTAAACCTACCTTTGTAATTAAGTTGCACTGCTTGTTTTTTCCTCGAGTGTCTAACTTCTTTTCTGGAAATTCCATTAACTACAGAAATAGAAAAACGATTGACAAACATCAATTTCCACACAATATCAAGCACAATCTTTGTCAATCATACATGTACATGCATTTTCACTGTACATTGAGAGGTCATTTGACTTGCAATGAGAGAGTCTATTACAAAAGGCAAACATTCACCCTTTTCTTGCAGTGTTCCAACATCTGTTTTGTGAGATCATAACTAGGAAAGGCAGAATTCATGGAATTCTCCAACAGCTCCAAGTCGTCCTGAAACAAGCAAATCCATGGATGTACCGCAAGCTGATTCAACAGTGAACCTCATCCCCCTCCCACTAAAACCAGGTCTTAGGTGTATATTTCTCAATTCACATGGGTGGGGGTTTAATTCAAAGCTACCTCTCATGCATATGTAGGAAGCTGAGAAATTTATAGTTAAAATTATAGAAGACATTCCAAAGTTGCTTTATGAAAAAAATTTAAAAAAATATTTCTTCAAAATTTTTTTGTGGCAAATAATCCGCATTTCCTTAAATGGAATTCATCTACCAATAAATGAAGACTTTAAACCCATCACGCTGTGAGTGTACTTTATCACGCACTTTGACAAACTGCAGGCATTCCCAGAGCTGTTCGATCATGTTATTAACAGCGCCCTCATCATATCTCCTCACATTCCAGGGAGACAACTGCTCCAGGAGGTAATTGACCTTCACCTTGTACACATGCTGAAATCACAAAACACAATATTTATGCTATACTATACTATATATCATGGAACTTAATTTCCCAGATGTTCCTCTGTCAGATTTATAAATTAAACATAATTTGTGTACAATCCATATGTTCATCACTAAGTACGTGTATCTATGTAGTATGAGTGATTCAGCTTGGCTACCACAGTGGTTATGAAATTCATACAAACTCCTTCAGGACATTTAGGTATACAGTTATAGAAGAAAACAAAGAGATGCAAGTTTTCGTGAAAATTGTCATTTACTAAATGACACTATATGTAGAGGCCCGTTTACACAGCAAGTTTTGAACATGCATTTTCTGACATTTGCTGTGTAATCACTGATAGGTCAAAGACTTTGGAAATGTGTGTGTCGGACATAGGGAATATATCTTGTTCTAATCAACAACTCGAGTAAGACGCTCATGTCTAACACATGTATTTTATGACTTGCTGTGTAAAGAGGCCTTCAGTATATTCATAGAACATATAATAATAGAGAGATCACTATGCACTATTAAAATTAATGACGAGTTCTCTGAAATCTCCCCTGACACAGTCAATACAGTTATTTCGTAAAATAACATTGACAACTCTCCTTTTACATCAAACACAATAAGGTGTAGTAATAAAAGACTCTGTCACCAAATTTAGACTGTTACAACAGGAGATGTACGCCAAACAATGCCATGCAGAAACCAACCTCATCATTCCTAATGATAAAGAACAACACCAATGTGGCATAATACGCCAATAAATTTGATGAAGAAAAACAAACTTTTGTGGGATTCATATTTCAAAGGACTTAGCATTGTTTTCTGTGTGCTAATTCATTTATTTCATTATCATGCATCCATTGGCATCCTTCAACTGGCATGAGGTATATACGTACTAACTAAGTTTGATGGTCTTAGCCCCATTGGTTCAATCCGTATCCTGCTACAATGACCTTGACCTTTCATGAATCAAATAAGTCCTCCACTTGGCATGAGGAGTATGTGAACCAAGTTAGACAGTACTAGCCCCAATCTAACACTAGTCTGTAATCTACTGACAAGGTTTTTGGTTTTCCTGTTAATTGATACTACAACCTTTCCTGTTAATTGATACCACAACCTTGACTTTTGACCTTGAAAAACAATAGAAATTTTCCTCTCATCATGGTGATCAAATGTACCAAGTAGTAAGATCCTGGAGCTTATGATCCAGTCTGTATCCTGCCTACTCATTTTTCCTACAAAGTGATACTATGACTAAAAACTATATGCCCTTGAATCGACGATTCCGGGGGTATAATAATATTGACTAATANGCCCTTGAAGCCCTTGAATCGAAGATTCCGGGGGTATAATAATATTGACTAATAAAGGCAATTAACAGGTTTGAATTTGATAAGCGCGGTATGGAACNTGCTGTAACAGGAAGTTGACATGTGAAAGGTTTGAATTTGATAAGCGCGGTATGGAACCCCTATATGAAGTGATATACCAAATATCAAGTGGCTGTGATATGTAATTGCTGAGGAAATGCAACAAAAATATGGAAGGATGGACTGGGGTAAAATTGTATACCCCCTATTCTGGCATAAAAATCTAGCCCTGATTTTGCTTAAAAGTAGATACTATGACCTTGACCTTAAAGAACAAAAGGTGTCTCCCACTTGCCATGAGGAGTATGTATGGAGTTTAACAGTCATAGCCCAAATAGTTCCATTTGTATTTTGCCTATTGTTCAACTGATACTGCAACCTTAACCTTAGACCTCTGGCCTTGGAAAAACAGACATCTTCTCCTCATCATGGTGATCAAATGTACCATGTTGATTCAGCCTGAATCCTACCTACAAGGTCTGAAGAGACGGAAGACACCGTACCATAATATGTCCCATTCTTTACGGGCAAATAAAATAAAAGTTTTCACTAATACTGTACAATCCAGTACTACAGCTGTATCTCCAGCTATCAAAATAAATTCACAAGTTCAAAACATACACTGTACTTCTCTACAGGTACTACAGCTAATCTGATGAAGGAATGTTGTAGCCATCGTTTCAGGGAGAGAAGCATACACTTCAGCCATGGCTTGCTATGATGTGTCATAAATTTAAACATTGAAGTGTGGCTTTGTTGTCATTATTTGGGATACAACAAGATGTGTTTGTGAAATGCCCCCGTATTCCACATGCCAGTGGAAGGGCTTGTCATAAGGATTATCATGTGAAATATGAAAGGTTTATCCTTACCATTCAAAAAGTTATGGCCATGTTAATTTTTTAAAATGGTAGGTCAAAATTAAGGTCAAGGTCAAACATTTGGTAAATAAAAGGACTGTCATAAAGGAAATACACAATGTGAAAATATGAATGCCTAACTCTTGCCATTCAAAAGTTATGGCTAATGTTTAAAGTTTTTGAAAAGTAGGTCCAAGTTCAAAATCAAGGTCAGGAGGTCAAAAAGTTTGTACCCACTGGAAAGGTCCTTGTCATAAAGGAACATACTTGTGAAATATCAAAACCCTAGTTTACATTCAAAAGTTATAACTAAGGTTAAAGTTTTGAAAAGTTAGGTCAAACTTCAAGGTCAAGGTCAGGAGGTCAAAATTTTGGTTACCCACGGAAAAGGTCTTGTCATAAGAGACATACATGTGAAATATCAAAGCCTAGTACTTACCATTCAAAAGTTATAACTAAGGTTAAAGTTTTTGAAAAGTAGGTCAAACTTCAAGGTCAAGTCAGGAGGTCAAAAATTTTGGTACCACGGAAAGGTCTTTATTAAGAACAACATACATGTGAATATCAAAGCCCTAGTACTTACATTCAAAAAGTTATTAACTGGTTAAAGTTTTTGAAAAAAGTAGGTCAACTTCAAGGTCAAGGGGTCAGGAGTCAAAAATTTGGCTACCACCACGGAAGGTTTTGTCATAAGAAGACATACAGATTGAAATATCAAAGCCCTAGTACTTACCATTCAGAAGTATAGGCCAAGGTTAAAGCTTTCAGAACAGAAGGGGACAGCGAATCGAAGGACAGAAATGACTGACGACTGACAGGACAAAAACAATATGCCCCCCGGGGGCATAAAAATCACCCATCATTGCAGAAAAATTACATGCAGTGCATAAGCAAGTAATGCCAACTGCTTTTTGCACCAATGACAATAAAAAACAGCTCATAATTCTAACAACCGAGTTGATAAGAAAAAGAAATTATTAAATGTGAATATTGGAAAAAAAAATTGTCACAAACATACGTCAATTTCCAAATGATACATCTTGGCAAACATAACGGCCTCCTCAAACTTCTTCTTGGAGAGGATGCGGTACAATCTGAAAAGAGTTTCATATTTAATCACAGCAGGAAAATCAACATCCACAAATCTACTTATATCGAGTCATACAGCATATATGTATACTGTAAAAGTGGTTGTTTACACGTGGGGGAAATTTACACTAATTACGCGGTCACGTAACGAGCGCTTAAATTTCCCCCACGCGTATAGATATAAACACCATATATGATATATATTTTATTCAGTGACCGTTTATCTTTCCCCCATGCAAAATATTGAGCATGGAAAAACGCGTACTTAACCCCCAGCGTAAATAACCACTTTTACAGTATGTCTGATAAGCAATAAGAACAACCAATTGAATGTCAGTACCTGGTTTCAGGGTTTGTCTCCGTTAAACAACGAAATCTCACCGTGGAAATAACATTGGGACACCTACAAAAGAAATTTTATATGCAAGTACATATATAATGTCTATGTATGGTGGAGAATTAACAGGAAATTTTGTCATTGAGGGTATAATAGTTGTGGGCTAATTTATGTTTCATACATTAGGAGGCAATTTCTAAACAAATGTCATCTATTCCAAATTATAGAGTGTAAATCCCCAATAGCTTGGCATACCATTATATACCAAACAACACTACTTTTTTGAAATTTCTGAATTTTCACTCGCTCCATAAATTTTAAATAAGCAGTCATATGATATAATAAAATCAGCAAGCTTTATTTGCAAATTACTCTACTGAAAATGAAATAACTCAAATCAAACAAACTCCATATGTAACTTGCATGTACTATACATAATAGTATTGATACTTTTCCTGAAAAATCTACTATGTTTTTGGTTCTATAAATTAAAAAGCATACAGTACAAACTTACTTCTCATCCGGACAACACTCTACTATAAATAAATTGTCCTGAAATGAAGAAAATACCCATTATTTTCAGGATAAGTTCTTGAAAAATGCTACTGCTCATCAAATATCTCCTACAAAGAATGTGTATCAACATGCAATGTTTCAGATATTTAATTCCCCGAGTGCATTGATTTGCTATTGCTCGAGATTCAATAAAATTACAAGGAGAGGTGTCTCTTGTGTATGTTGGTTTTCTATAAAATAGTCCCTAATACTATACCACAATTAGCACCTCCAAAAAAAACAACAAATTACTGATATTAAAGCAAGCCATAATAAAACACACACAACCTTCACCAAGATGGAGAGTCACAGGGTACATTTACCTGCAGTGGCAGACATTCCGAGATAAAGCATGGAGAGTTCAGCTGTAGATTGTAGATATTCTCAAAGCTAGGCAGACTTTGAATCATGAGTGTACTTTGACCCTCTGTTGTCTTGGTGATCATAGCCAGCCTCATATCCTGTAAACTAGAAACAAGGAATTGTGGGAGAGTTGCATAAGTACACTAAACTTTTAGTTTAGATTCAACTAAAGCTAATCAAACCAATACCAAAAGTGGGAATTATTCAAACTGTCTCTGTGATCAATTTCCTATCTGGACTAATACCCCTAAATTGGATGGTGTGATATAGTGAATTTGTATTCATTGAAGAATAAATGTTTTTCTTGATGTACTACTGACATTTACATGACTCCCTCAAAAGTAAAAAATTTCAATCTAAATAGAAGATGCAAAACTTCATTATTCATATACATATATGGTATATACAAAAAGTTTTAATCAAATCTGTTCATTGGCATCAAAGATATACTCTGGACAAATAATGTTTGTAGATGGACGGACATGGTGACTCGAGCATACGCCCCTTATCTTAATCATTGACCTACAGACTATAGCTCAAGGTCATGGCAAACTGTCTGATCATCAGCAAAATATAGTAACAAGTATGAAGTTCTAGCGCCTCTCCATTGCAAGGCATGGCCTGGACAGTAAATGGTATGGAAGGATAGATGAACATGGCGATCCCGGCATCTACATGTACAATGTATTTATGATGGGATCTGTGTTATATCTATTAGATAAATTTTGAACATTTACCCATGATTTTGAACTTCTTTGGTCTCAAGTAATTGGAATTCCTGTACTTTGAAATCTGTCCACTGCTTCAGAATAAACCAAGCCTGGGTGTTCCAGAGGCACAAATTATTCTTAAACACAAATAAAAAATATAAAAACATCATTCACAATCACGCTTCTCAACATGGCAAGAGGTAAGGTGTATACTGGTCAAAGTTTTTCAATAGTTAAGCTGGACTTACAAATTTAATAGTTACACATTTTATTATATCATACATTGCATGTTTTGTAGATACAGAAGGTTGACCGTGTTATTATTACATTCAGGATTCTTTATTTTTCCGCTAAATGTCACACACTTGTCCATGTTTCAATTCATCAATGCACTATGCATTCACCTTGACATTGCATCTTAATAGATTTGGCACTTGCCTTTGCAGTACATCAATAACTTATGTCATTTCTCACTAGAGGGGTGTACATGTATAAATTCTTATTAAATTGCTGGATGAATGCTGACATACTTTCTGTTAATAGTCCACTGTCAATGCATTTACATTTAGTATTACCTTATATTTTTATTATACATCAAAAATTCACTTTCCCACGAACTTGTGCTTGTGATTTTAACTACCTGACTCTAAAATATGGTTGCCCCAGGCATCAGGCAGTGCTATTTGTCTATCCCTGCTAACTGGGCTAGTTTAAATTTGTGAAGAATTCAGTATTACATTTGTGGATTTTGAATATAAAGTATCCCAAACAATTGATATTGGGGCTCAAGATTTGTAACTTTAGAATGGGTGCCCTTTCAATGAAAACACGAGACCTTTCCGTATTAACTGTACATGTAACTTTATCAAATCAGAAATGAATCTGTATAACATAAAAAAATCAAAAACAAACCAACCTTGGAATCCAAAGAGAAGAAGAAATTTCCATCACTGGTGGCTTTTCCTTGAGTGATTCCATTAGCTGTAAACAGAACTTTAGCAATTAATATGGATAGATAAATGTACTAGCTTTAATTATCTCCAGATTCAAGTATGAGACAATTTCTTGATTCAGCTGAGGTATTACTTTCTGTAGTTAAAATAACGCTCCACTTACCTGAGATAAAATCATTTCCCACTACTTCATCCAGAACTGGTTTTCCATCCTCCCATTCCCAAACTCCCAGAATTCCATCTCCACTTCCCTGAAATAAAACATGGATGCACCTTTTATTCTCTCTATTAAAATACACTGACTACCCAAATCCAAGAAAGACCTGTGTGTATCCCCTTACCATTGTAATAAAGCAGTCACTGAAGCACGCTAAGTCTGCAACACAGGAATGCACAGGACTGACACTAGCTCGGACTAGCTTGTCCTTCAACACTGCTCGCATTTCAGCTGAAAGAATTAAACAGATATCAATTTCAGCTGAAAAAATTAAACAGATATCTCCTTAAGATACATTGATGCAAAGCAAACACAGTAAAATCGTTATTCATGTTGGTTCAGTTTGTGGTGGTTCAATCTTTGTAGATTTTACAGCTACGGCCTCTCCTTCATTTACAGCTCCAGTTACTTATCAAATGATTTAACAATAGTAAAACATTCTTTTATTTTTTGTACATCACTTTAAATCCTGGTCAAAATTTTTTCATTGGTCATTGATGAAAAGCCACAACTGTATGTGCATGTTGAAATTACAGCCCCAACTACTTATAATCTAGTAATCATAAATGATGTTAATGATACATGTAAATCAAGATCTTGCAACAGTAAATGACATTGAAGTTTAGTCCTAATAGATTCTAATCTAGAAATAGCGAAAGACATTTTAATGCATTACTGGTGTCTCTCCAGTTTTATGCTAACAAATCAAATTACAATAGAGTCTAATGAAACAAAAATCATTAAATAACAGTTTGATTTTCCCCTGCTTCATCCTTTATTTTTCTTCAACCATATTGCAAGAGTTATCCCAAAAATGAAAACAGCTATAAATTCGAAACTAGACATTAAAAAAAAAACCCCTGAAAACACATTCACAGAATGTAAATATTGAATACTTGTTTGGATGTCCTTTAAAATATGGCCTATTCAGGGTTGATTTGTTTTTATCTTAAAAAAGAATTCCCAATTTGTTCTATTTATGCAATATTTTTACCATTGAATGGGCATCACTACTATTCCCATGTGGTAGAACAAAGCCCACTACATACACCTGTGCATTGTATTCTGTACAGAACAGTAATCTAGGCACTGCTTACCTCCCCCTGCCTGAAATGTGTCTTTGTTAAAATTCTGCAATACAGTCAGCTCCCCACTGGTAGCCAGTACAAACATATTGTACAAACCTAAAATAAGCATTAGTTAGGAGATTTAAACATGTTTACAGGTCACGAAACAACAAAGATTTATCAATTCTGTGTTGTGTTTGTGTGCTTTGATGTACAAATCACAGCCCTTTGTGTGGAATACCCTGCTTTACACATGCACATAATTCATTAATAAATCATCATGTCATTTGATCATTAAAACTGCAATTTAGACGATACAAAATACATTTAATGTATTTGTATCATCTAAATTGCAGTTTTATTGATCAAATGACATGAGGATTACTTGAGTACTTCCCCCCCCACCCATCCCCTGATGAACAGTTACCAAAAAAAGGGAATCTACCGTAACTATTTCTCTAAGTGTCTATATCACACACAGGAACATTATTCAATAAATCTGTCAGGTACTTCCTCCCATACCTTCTCCAGCAGCAACACACTTAATCCGGCTGAATGTTTTTCCAACTTTGTTGGGAGATGTGACGATCTATCAAGATAATGAGAAACATCAACAAAATAACAGTATTCAATTGGCTAAATACAAGTTACGACCCCCGCTAACAATACAGCACACAAAAAGTTTCAAATACATCTTTAGAGATATCAAAAGTGCATTGTACATTGAATTCAATTAATTTGAAATCAACAAGATCAATGTCTGTACATCTGGTTTAAAGACACATACAAAATGCAAATTCTCTGTGTCAAATACTGTCCAATCTTCAAATAACACATGGTCACCATAAAAATTATGTGTTCCAAATGAAATGACCATATAAAGTACAAAAACCCTCTTAAAAATTAGTTCTGTGAGGTGGAAACATACATAAGAGAAGGTCACTTTGGAAGTTTCAATGTCCAGGATGTGAAGCCTCCCTGAGGAGTCCCCCAGAATCATGATCTCATCATCAGGCACAGGACTGAGGGCTATTTCCTCAATAACAGCATCTACAAACACATCACCATAATATTGATATCCGTCAAGTGTTTCTACATCAATTGGACAAAAATAATCTATTGTAAAACCAACATCTACGAAATATATTTTGTTTTTATTGAAAACGAACGTTTCCCTTTCTCCCCCAATTAAAGGTAATCCAAATTAATACCTCCTCCTCAGGTACTGCATGGTCAGGAGGAGAAAGCACAAGCAGGAACACAAAAATTGTGAATTGAGGTTAAAAACAAAGACAGCATTCTCAATAAATGTGACCAACGTCATTATTTATGATAGAAAAATAACGACTGTTATGTACCAAAAGGAAAGTGAAAATACCCTTGAT
>CAJDSM010079077.1:871-13010 GCA_903981925.1 Ostrea lurida
CCGTAGATGATTTGATTTTTAGAATTTGATTATTAGAAATAATAACACTAAATATAAAAGCTTCACATCATTTATAGATATTTTCTGTTCTTTGAGTTAAATTTGCTCCGTCCTTTGCGTTTTACATTCCATCTAAGTATAATTGGATTGGATACATCTTGAGTTAGTATGTATGCAATTGTCTTCAAATCATTCCTATCTTGATAAGTTACCATATTAGTGACTGTGGTGATTGAGAAAAGCTTCATCTCAACAACGGTGTATTGAAAGATTTTAGCGCATTGCAATGTCCAGTTTTGGCGACATTACTTTAGTCACAGAGAAGAGACATACGGAAATTCTACAAATTCCTATATCAGCCATCGACATCTAAATACGAACATTGCAAGACCTACGCGATTAAGCTCTATAAAAGATTTTGAGGAAGTAATCAATATGAGTGTAAACAGCTGTTGCTTATCTCCATGGAAGGTTTATGATATTTCGTGTAAGAAAGAAGACGTGAGCGGAAAAACACTTCCATATTTTAATTATTGACAATAAATTGACCAAAAAAAAAACTCAAGAAATTATTTCGATATATTTTGTAGCTCACATACATTTTCACAAGGCACATAATTGCTCACATGCCAAACTCAAATTTAGTTAAATTCCGTCTACGTGTCTAAAATGTTTATGCTACAAAACTCCGAACTTGAGGTTCCTTTTTCTGCTAGTCTATTTGCAGGCAGTGCGGACCTTGCGCAGGTAACATCTATATGCCTATTCCACCAAAAACACAAAGTAGAACATGGCTTTTTAGATATATAAATGAACGAGTAAACAATGTTGTTAAACGTAAATCATAGGCATAGTCCCCAAACAAATAATATACAAAAATGGAATAAGGCGCAAGCGACCGTCCGACAAAAGCGAAGCAGGATCAGGTGCCATGGAGATTTAAATGCATATATTTGATTTCAATTCATTTTGAAAACTGAAGGTAAAGAGCTTTGTCACACTTGGCATATGAATTACCAAAAAGATGAAACATGAAAAGTTTATCAATCACAACACATGAAGCAATACAAATTCAGGGATTACATTCATATATATCCGATAGACTGCATCTCTCCTTGTTTCATATTACAGCAGTTTCATCTAAAATCTTCTGTTTCGTCACCACGATTGTTTATTTGTACACGTAAGTAATGAGTTAACCATATGCTAAGCTGATTAAGAGCAATATTCGTCTAAAACACATTTGTATTTTTGAATCACGCAGAAAACAAATGCGTATTGACGTTAACAAAAAGATTAAAAAGGACAGTAAAATGTAAATTGTAAAAAAAATAAAATGTAAAATGTCGTTACTTGTGAGTTTGTCTGTGCCCAGATAGGAATTAATTAATTATAACGAATAGAACCTAAGGGTTCTGATGACGTTCCGATAACTGTCGACAACGTCAGAAGAACCAGACGTCACAATCTCCTAGGCATGTATGCAAGGTTAACAGTTGAAGAAAAAATACACATTCTTTATTAGATATATTCTAAATGAATGCTGTATTATTTTTTTTAACTTCCTAATTATATGTACTTGAAAAATTGAATTTTTCATTGTGCTGTTTAGTCATTTTGAGATTTTTGTCGGAGGCCCCTGGTAACTGCGTGTGAGCACGCGCGAATAGCTTTCCGAACGAGTTCACACTAGGGGTCATATGAATAAAGGCGGGGCTAAATCGATATTTTTGTTTCCCTAAGAGAATCACGAACTGTATTTATTAGTTTGGAGTAAGAATAACAGTAAATAAATCATATTGTAAAATATTAACCAATATGCAATCAAATAATCTTACGATTTCAATGCATTCTAAGTGAAATAAAAATATTGAAGATTTCTGTTAGACAATATGCTTTAAGAATAAAGAAAACACAAAGTCCTAGCGCCCCAAATGCCTGATACCAAACCTCTTTCCTTCCTGTTAAACGTCGTCCTCTTGATGCAGAATCACATCGAATTGAAGTTTTTCTAAAATAATGGCATGTGAGCAATATGCAAACGTGTAGATATAAGTGCATCATTCATTTTCAATACCAAGTCTTGAATTGTTCTCATGAAGGTGAAATCGATGTGCCAATAAATAAATAAACATTTTAAGTTATCAGGTCCAATTGGAAAAATTTTCGGATACGAACAGCAAACAAAATTATCGTTAGCAATAAGTTCAACGTATATTATTTGGTCTTTAAATTCCATGATCAAGTCTTTCTTCAGATTGGTTGGGTTTTCTTTTTGAATTTGTGTTTTTTTATCAACTGACATAGTTTTTCTCATAGGGGTAAACGTTATAGTTTAAACTCTACAGTGAAGACAAAATTCTTGCTCCTGCTCGACATTCACATTTAGATATATTGGACAGTTTTAATCAAAAGAACTCGAAATAAAATACAGATTCATCCATACATTCTTCATATTAGATATTTATCAAACATGTCAAACGGCCAACTCACAGCTCAACCATTATGGCATATTGGGAAACGACTTCAGCTTCTCCATCCTCGACGTCTATTCAATATTCACTCGGTTCCCGTGGGGGGTTCAGGTTAGAATAAGTCTTCACCATACCACCTGCTTGTCGTTCCGCAATTAAAAAATTATAATTGAAATCAGGTTTTGTCATTGCAGGTGTGCATGGTAAAGTTGCTTCCCTGTTCAAGACCGTCAGAGCCAAATAGGCGCCCAATTTGAGTTCTTCAATAACAATGACAAACTCTCTAATATGAAGCGAATATAATCGAGTAGAATGTTTACACCCATTCATTGTTATCTGTACATCGTGTTAATGTCTTCTGAAAAGACTTTAAAAGGAAGCTAGTTACAAGGTTTCAAATCTCGTTTGGAGCAGTTACTTGAATCAAAGTGGATGTGTGAATGTTTCAAGTCAAATGTTAAGAACTACCTCTTTACACACTAAGTTTGACTACAGTTTTTATCTGAATCAAGAATTGCAAACCCACAGCAGGTGTGAACGGTCGAAAGGGGATGTTTAATTCTCCGAACATCTGAACAACCTCTGGGTGTCCCAGTATAGAAAATTTCTTTGTTAAATCTTAACTAGTAAATTTTATAATATATCATCCCTCTTCTTTTGAGCACGGTGTAAAATTCACTTTGTAGTAATTACGCTATCAATAAACAAAAAAAACAAAACAAAAACAAAACCAAAAACAAAAAAAACACGTATGCCCAGTCACATGTAAGAAGGTATCGTAGTGGGTTTTTTTTTTAAACTTTAACCTTTATGCAGTCTGTAAGGCGTGGAGAGAGCAAGATAAAATATCTTGTGATGAACACAGTTGTTACCTCATGCCTCGGAGACACGGAAATATCCAAATGGACATCCTGGATGTTGGAGCAATTTGTTGTTCTACCAATTTCCATTCCCAATACCTTCTAAAACTGCTTTAACATCACTATATATTTAGATTTGCATTTGACAGTTAAATGAATGCCTTATATTGCTCAAGTTGTAAGATATATCTTATTTTTCTGAGAGGAAATTGCATAGATAAAACCTCACAAGCCTTGGCAATCCATTTGCAAGGATCACACTTCCTTTGCACAAAAGGCAATTTCATTCTGAAATCCGACTCCAAAATTGATGCCGACATTCGATTTCACAAAAAGTCACCTGTATATGCCGGAGGACACACTTAGAAACGTAAGCACTAATTGGTTTTGAAAAAAAGTTTCTGCAACAGTTGTACAATCATATAGCCATATTTATCTAATTCAAGTCCTCTCTTTACCACTCTTTTGGGCATCTTTTACATGGTTACATTTGTCTTTATGAGCAGTTACAGTGAGCTGACACTTTCTTTTCCATAGGCGGGGAAAGGGAACATTGATCTACACAATCTATCCCAAAGTACCCCAAACAACAGGCTACCAATTACCGTGGAAATCCCTTTACACATTAATCTCATATTAATTCCCGACAAAAATTGTTAATTTATCATAGTATGCGTTCATATATCAATGTACATAGGATACAGTTGCAGTATGCCTATCCAAAATTTGAACCACTGCAACATCTGAAAGATTTGCAAAGCATTAGATAAAAACGATGTGAACTATAATATACATTCTCTTAACTCAGGAAGTCTTAAGAGAATAAAACGTAACCCATTTCAAAATATGCTTATTTGCCAATACTTACCCACCACACCACGAACATCCCACGGAGAAGCTCAGGGAAGGAACGTAATAAAAATAGGATCAGCTGTCTCCCTCCGATACAAATCATGCACCATTCCCAGCTATCTCTTCTCAACAGATAAACGTATACTGCAATTTAATTCCCGTCACTTGTGCGACACAAAGACACCGGAAAATGTACGGTTTATGTTATCATTTCCAAATGTTGGCATAACTCATCCTTCTTAATTAACATAATTCAAACCATAACAGAAATGAATAAATAGAAGGTTATTCCTTCATATTGTCCCTCCAATTCACAAGGATGCAATTATCATACATTAATCGATATATGAGCTCCGTTACCTGATCAAGAACCTCTGGTGTGTCCCAGGGGTCCATGTTTGCCAAACTCTTGCATTTTGTATTCTGTTTGGGGACTGTATGCGATTGACCATTGTTCGTTATCTTGCCTTTACGATATATATATATGTTTGGTCTGGAAGGCAATAGCTGAGTATGTAAAGGTCCAATATAATGAACATGGTCAAGATCTCCGTAAAGTCCCTACATAGAATACAGAAAAAACAAGAGTTGGGCAATCACGGACCCCTGGACACACTAGGGGTGGGGATCAGGTGCCTATGAGGAGTAAGCCATCCCCTGTTGCCCGGTCCACATCTGCCATGAGCCCATATTCTGATCAGGTAAAAGCGGAACAATCCGTCGTCAAATCAGTGGGTGTGCAAAACGGTTTACATGGCTATGAATCACATCAGACAGCATTTGACTCGATTGGTAGATAATACTGTTAAATTAAATTCGTTATACGACCATAAAGAATTTACGAAATGCTTGCCTTAATTCTAAAATCTTGAATTTAAAGGATCTACTTGAAATAACCTTGTGAGAATTTTTGTCTAAACATTGCATGACAAATCAAAACATGTGAGACATCTTTTATTGAAATTAATATGTAAAGGAATGCATGTAAATATTTATTGTTTATCATCGAGGGGTTATATATAGGAAATACGTGTAATCAATGAAGCGTTATCGATCTATATGTATCCCCCATACCAAAATTTAAAAAATGAAAGATCTTATCTGATAAATTCTTGACATTCCCTCAAGTTTCTCAAATTCATACGTGGATCGTCAGTATGTTCCTGTATAATCATAATACATACCTTCGACATTTGGATAGGCCCACGAAGGTGGAAATCTGCCCTGTAAAACGTAAAATTTAAGTGAAATTTACAAATTATTTTCTGCAAAAATGATAGCCCATTATGAGAGTTTATCAGAGTGGGTAAAAGTTAGGAGGTTTCATTGTGTATCTAAAGATTTAAATGCCCCCAAACATCATGAAAATTATCAAAAAATGCAAGAGAATTTGCTTAAAAGAAATCGGCCATATTTTTGTGATAAAAACGAAAAATTTGTTATAATAGAGCACAGGCTTGGACCAAATTTTAATTCTTTTACATAGCAGTTTAATATGATCCAGGAAGGTTCAAATTTTCATAACATAATATTTGTCAACCCTGTGCTATATAACGAATTTAACGTTTTTATCACAAAAATGCTGATGATTTTAAGCAAATTTTTGCAGTTTTATGATAGTTAATGATGTTTTGGGGCATTAAATCTTAGATACACCAATGTAAAACTCCAAACTTTTTCCACTTTGATAAACTATCATACATGGGTATCATTTTTGCAGAAATATTTCTTTGAAATTCATCTTCATAATTTTTACCGTTTTACAGGGCAGAGATTTCCAACCCTTCGTGGCCTACTCCAAATGTCGAAGGTTTGTATATGATATTACAGGAACATCTACATAACCACGTATATTAATGAGAACTTTGGGGGAAATGTCAAGAATTTATCAAATAAGATTCATTTTTAATTTGTATGTGGATAAAACGTAGATCGATAACGCTTCATTGATTACACGTATTATCTAATATTATAACCCCTCGATAAAACAATAATATTTACATGCATTCCTTTTATCATATTTTTTATTTCAAAAGATGTTCCCACAGTTTGTGATTTGTCAATTGCAATGTTTAGCAAAAATTTACAGGTTTATTTCAAGTAGATCCTTTAACATCTCAAGATTTAGAATATAATGGCAGCATTCGTAAATTCTTCTATGGTCGGTATAACAATTTAATTTAAAACAGTATGACTACCATCGAGTCAAATGCCCTGTCTGATGTGATTCATAGCGCATTGTAAGCCGTTTTTCACACACTGATTTGACTACGGAATTGTTCCGTTTACCTGATCAAAGAATATGGGCTCATGGAGGTGGTACCGGGCAACAGGGGATGTCTTAATCCTCATAGGCACCTGATTCCCACCCCAGTGTGGTGGGTCTCAGGGGTCCGTCGATTGCCCAACTCTTGTTTTTTGTATTCTATTTAGGACTTACGAGAATTGGATCCATGTTCATTATAATTGGACCTTTACATAACTGCTAATTGCGCGGTTCTCAGGCCGGTTGACAAGACATGATAAATATTAAAGGACAAAGATAAGAACATGGTCAATCTCATAATCCCCAAACAGAATACAAATGCAAGAGTTTGGCAAACACTGGACCCCCTGGACACACCAAGCAGGTCTTGATCAGTAAACGAGCATCTCATGATATCGATTAATGTAATTTGATATGCATCCTTGTGAATTGAGGAAATATGAAGGAATAACCTTTAATTTATTCATTTCTGTATGGTTTGATTATGTATATTAAGGAAGGATGAAGTTATAGCCAACATTTGAATGATACATAATACGGTACATTCTCCGTTGTCCTTGTGTCTCGCAGAGCGAAGGTGACAGGGATTAAATGCCAGTAAATTATTCGTTTCTGTGAGAAAGAGATAGCTGGAATGGTGGATGATTTGTATCGGAGGGAGACAGCTGTCTATTTTTATTACTTTCCCTGCGCTGGTCCGTGGGAATTGTGTTCGTGGCTGTGGTGGGTAGTATTGGCAAATTAAGCAAAGTATTTTGATGGGTACGTTTTATTCCTAAGACTTTCCTGAGTTAAGAGAAAAATGATATTATAGTATACACATCGTTTTTATCTATGCTTTGCAATATCTGTTTCAGATGTTGAGTGGTTCCAAAATTGGAATAGGCCATACTCAACAATTGGTATCCGTATGTACATTATATAGTGAACGCCATAACTATGATAAAACATTTTTTGTCGGGAATATAATAGAAAATGTGTAAAGGGTTTTCCACTTAAATGTAGCTGTGATTTGGGTACTTTGGGATAGATTGTGTAGATAATGTCCCTTCCCCCTATGGAAAAGAATGTCAGCTCACCTGTAACTGCTCTAAAGACAAATGGTAACCATGGTAATAAGGATGCCCAAAAAGTGGTAAGAGAAGCTGAATAGATAAATATTGCTAATGATTGATATCAAGCTGTTGCAGAAACTTTTTTCAAACAATTATTGCTTTACGTTCTAGTGTGTCCTCCGGCTATACAGGTGACTTTTGTGAATCGAATGTCTGGCATCCAAAATTTGGAAGTCGGATGTCAGAATGTAATGCTTTTGGTGACAAGGAGAAAGTGTGATCCTTGCTAAATGATGCCAATGGTGTGAGGTTTTTGATCTAGCATTTCCTCTCAGAAAAATAAATATACTTTACAACTTCAGCAATATGAAAAGCATTCATTTACTGTCAATCAAACTAAAATACTATAGGATTGTTAAAGGCAGTTTTAGAAAGGTACTTGGAATGGAATGGTAACAACAATTGCTCCACAATCCAGGATGTCCATTGATACTTCCCGTGTCTCCGAAGGCATGATGTAACAGAAGCTGTTCATCACAAGATATTTTATCTTGCTCTCCCAACGCCTACAGACATGCAACTAAAGGTAGAAGTAAAAAAAAAACCACTAGATACCTTCTCAACATGTGAATGGGCATACGGTTTTTTTTTTTGTTTTTGGTTTTGTTTGTTTTGTTTTTTGTGATTTTTTGATCAGCGGTAATTACTAAAGTGGAATTAACACGTGCTCAAGACAGAACGAGGGTGATATATTTATAGAAATACAATAGTTAAGAATGTTAACCAAAAAGAAATATACTGGTACACACCAGAGGTTGCGATCAGAATGTTTTCGGAGAATTAAACTATCCCTTTCGACCGTTCACAACCTGCTGTGGGGTTGCATCTTGACAGATAAAATAACTGTAGTCAAACTTAGTGTTGTAAAAGAGAGTCTTACACACATTTGAACTTGGAACATGTCACACAGTCACTTGATTCAATACGTGACTCCAATACGAGACTATTGATAACCTATGTAACTAGCTCACTTTAGAAGTACCATTTCAGAGACATAACAGCGGGTGTACAGGATTATATACCAAATGAATGGTAACAATTCTAGCGTCCCGATAATATTATTCGCACTCATACGTAAGAAGTTGTCATTGTTATTGAAGAACTGCAAAATTGGGATGGCCCTATTTTGGGCTCTGATCGGTCCTTTTGAACAGGGAAGGAACTTTACCATGCTGACCTTTGAATGACAAAAGCTTGATTTCAATATAGTTTTAATTGCCTTGCGAACGACAAGGCAGGTGGTATTGAAGACTTATTCTATACCTGAACCCCCACGGGAACCGAAGTGAAATACTTGTAGATAAGACGTCGAGGTATGCGAGAAGCTGAAGTTCGTCCACTATGCCATAGATTGAGCTGTGAGTTGGCCGTTGGACAAGTTTGATATATCTAAATATGAAGAATGTATGGATGCAATCTGTATTTTATTTTCGAGTTCTTTTTGAATAACGTTGTCAATATATCTAAAATGTTGAATGATGAGGGCAAGCAAGATATATTTGTCTTCACCTGTAGGTTTAATAATATACGTTACGCTCCTGTGAGAATAACTATGTCAGTTGATAAAAAACACAAATTCAAAAAGAAAACCCACCAAATCTGAAGAAAGACTTGATCATGTGAATTCTAAAGACCAAAAATAAATATACGTGAACTATTGCAAACATAATGTGTTTGCTGTCGTTATCCGAAAATTTCCAATTGGAACCTGATAACTTAAATGTTTATTTATTTATTGGCACATCGATTTCACCTTCATGAGCAAAATCAAGACTGTATTGAAAATGAATGATGCCACTTAATCTAAACACGTTTGCATATTGCTCATCATGCCATATATTTTAGAAACTTCAATTCGATGTGATCTGCATCAAAGAGGACGACGTTAAACAGGAAGGAAAGAGGTATGGTTATCAGCATTGGGCGCTAGGACTGCTGTTTCTTATCTTAAAGGCATATGTCTAACAAAATCTCAATATTTTTATTTCACTAGAATGCATTGAAATCGTAAAGATTATGATGATATTGGATAAATAATTGTACCAAATGATTATTTACTGTTATTCTTACTTCCAAAACTAATAAATACAGTTCGTTGAATTCTTAATCGGAAAAACAAAAATTGATTTAGCCCCGCCTTATTCAACATGAACCCCTAGTTTGAACTCGTTCGGGAAAGCTATTCGCGCCGTGCTCACACGCAGTTACCAAGGGGCCTTAACGACAAAAAATCTCAAAATGACTAACAGCACAATGAAAAATTCATTTTCTCAAGTACATATAACTAGGAAGTTAAAAAAAAATAATACAGCAGTTCATAGAATATATCTAAGTAATAGAATGTGTATGTTTTCTTCAACTGTTAACCTTGCTACACATGCCTATAGCATTGTGACGTCGTCTTCTGACGTTGTCGACAGTTAGCGGAAACGTCATCAGAACCTTGGTATATTCGTATAATTAATTAGATTCTCTGGGCAGACAAACTTCACATAACGACAATTTTATCATTTTTATTTTTTACAATTTACCATTTTTTACTCCTTTTTAATCTTTTTAACGCAATACGCATATTTCTGCTGATAAAAAATACAAATGTGTTAGACAATATGCCTTTAACAGCCCTTACATATGGTTAACTCATTTACTTACGTGTAGCAAAAAAAATCGTGGGTGACGAAACAGAAGATTTAAGATGGAAACTCTGTAATATGAAACAAGGAGAGAGTGCAGTCTATCGGGATATATATGAAGTGTAATCCCTGAATTTGTATTGCTCATGTGTTGTGATTGATAAACTTTTCATAGTTTTCATCTTTGTAATTCCATGCCAAGTGTGACAAGCTCTTTTACCTTTCAGTTTCAAAATGAATGAAATCAAATTATGCATTTAAATCTCATGGCACCTATCCTGCCTTCGCTTTTGTCGGAGGTCCTGCCTGCCTTATTCCATTTTTATATTATGTTGTTGGGACATGGACTATGATTACGTTTAACACATTGTTTTACTCGTCATTTTAATATTAAAAAAGCATGTCTACTTGTGTTTTTGGTGAATAGGCATATATGTGTTACCTGCGCAAGGTCCGCACTGCCCTGGCAAATAGACTAGCAGAAAAAAGTAACCTCAAGTTCGGAGTTTGTAGCATAACATTTAGACACGTAGACGGAATTTAATAAATTGAGTTTGGCATGTGAGCAATTATTGCCTTGTGAAAATGTATGAGCTACAAATATATATCGAAATAATTTCTTGAGTTTTTTTTTTGGTTCAATTAATTGTCAAATAATTAAAATATGGAAGTGTTTTCCGCTCCACGTCTTCTTTCTTACAAATATCATAAACCTTCCATGGAGATAAGCAACAGCTTTTACACTCATATTGATACTTCCTTCAAAATCTTTTATAGAGCTTAATCGCGTAGGTCTTGCAATGTTTCGTATTTAGAATGTCGATGCTGCGATATAGGAATATTGTAGAATTCGTAGGTCTCTCTCTCTGTGACTAAAGTAATGTCGCCAAAAACTGGACATTGCAATGCGCATAAATCTTTCAATAACACGTTGTTGAGATGAAGCTTTTCTCAATCACCACAGTCACTAATATGGTAACTTATCAAGATAGGAATGATTTGAAGACAATTGCATACATACAACTCAAGATGTATCCAATCCAATTATAACTTAGATGGAAGTAAAACGCAAAGGACGAGCAAATTTAACTCAAAAGAACGAAAAATCTATAAATGATGTGAAGCTTTTATATTTAGTGTTATATTTCAATATATCAAATTCTAAAAATCAAAATCATCTACGGTCAAATCTAACGGTCGCAATAATGATCCTTGTTTCCGATTACAAATTCATCAACTAGTCAATGTTGACGAATTTGTTTGTCATACCTTTATTAGACTCATTTCTACTAGATTTGAACGACGGTAACCCGTTTAACTTTGTTTCGACTACCGGCTCACGGCGGGTGTACCGGTCAGCAGAGGATGCTACTCCTCCATGGCACAACAGTTACGTTAAGGGCTCCCATAAGAAATGCAGTGATAATATGGTGTGAATTAACACCTCAAATTCACATACCATTAGACATATTTGGTTAATACACCGAGACATACTTCCCATACCTGAACTGCGACCAAGGTATCATACATTTCCCACATACTAATTACGCCGTGCGTCAGCTATGATTACGTGGCCTTTATTTTGAAAAAACATCAACAGGCCCTTCTAACTCGCAAAATTTTCGACAAATGCTTCAGCAGATAATTTTTAAATAAGCTTCAAAAACATATAAAAAATTCTTAATCATAAAAATTTAGGAAGAGCAAGGTGAGTACTCTCTTCTGAAAATGGTAAGAATCAACAACAACATATTGACAGCCCTCCACGAATTACGGAGTTTGCCCACAGTAATATGTAGAATACGTATCTTATAATATATACCTAAATAAGAAGTGCCTCCCAACACTTTTCAAAAAACATAAATAAATGCAGAAATCTATACATATATTCTCAAAAAATGTGTAACTGACTGTAGCGGGTTATCGACTCTCTCAACAA
>CAJDSM010079079.1:0-10062 GCA_903981925.1 Ostrea lurida
AATGGAAAAACTACAAACTTGATCTCTTAGGAGTCAGCAGAAAACAAGAATGCGACCTGAAATAGGGTCAATTAACAACATAACATCAGCATGTTATACTCAGGAAGATCAAGATGACCACGCAATACGTAAGAGAAGTTGGCCTTGATAACAACAAAAGAGGTTTTCACAACAGCTTACAGAATGGAAAACCTTTAATAGTGAGAGATTACTCTAAAGTCAGACACAAGCTCGTATTTTGACTAAACTCACAATAAATAGTTGTTACGCACCAACTGAAGATGCTGAAGAAGACGAAAAAGACACATTCTATGAACAGCTGGCAACTAGTAGATTGAAGACAATTTATCCACGTCATGATTGTCTTATTGAACATTAGGAGACCTCAATGCCAAGTTGGAAGAAGATAACTCTAGACGTATAACAAACATAATGCGGTACATGCAAGGAATGGGAGATAGTAATGACAATGGAGACCGACTGGAGCACGTCTCCGTCAGGAAACAACTTTGGTGATTGGCGTGAAACAATCTTTAATGCACATAGGGATATCCAACAAAACAAAAACATGAATTCTCCAGAACGGTAAATTTTTTACCAGAAAATCCAGGAGGATTGAATCATGTAATCATCAACAGGAGATGTGTAGAAGTAGTGCGGTATTGATGTAGTGGCGAAAACAGGTATGCTAGGAACAATTGGTTGGCGCGATCACGGTCCTAGGTTGACTTAGGCAACAACTAAGAAGTGTGAATCAACTATCGCTCAATTATTTTGCGTGTCAACGTTGCCTCTAGGCTAGAAGTGTGAAAGGAACTAATCAGAATTAGATGTGGCCATAATGGAGTAGCCATTTTTTATATCAAAGTAAGACTGTTGTAGACTGGATAATACCATAATTAATAATAAGAGTCCTAAAGAATCACATCTGTAGAAGGGAATGTGTTAGGTAGTTGGATTATCAGCATCTTGATAAGCAGGCTGGCTAGCAAAGGAGGGCTAGAGAAACAAAGGAAAAGAAAAAGAGCATCACCTAATTCACGAAATCAGACGAGAGTAAAGGAAAGCTGGGCAAAGATCACAGGGATCCTAGAAATAAAGGGAAGGTGTAAGGAATGCGTATTGCTCTGAGGAAAAGCAGAATCGGAAAAGGCAACTATTTCAAGAGAGGTTGAAAGCAGAGGAAGACTTTGAAATTCAGGGGTCTCTTCAAACACCAGAACATGCATATCCTTCTGGTTAAGACCGCTATGTCACCGAAGACTGTTACGCGGGGAAATTCGCCACACTAATCGAACTATTTACGTGCTATCTCGTTAAGAGATCAACATATACGAACGCTCGGATTGGTCTTGTCAAAAGAAGAGAGAGAATTGGTTGAGATAATGCTTGGAAGCGGATTCAACTTAACTGAGAACAGAAGCGTCTTCATATTCATTGGCACAGCACGCACCACCAAGGTCTAATTTTTACTCACAACCCAGCCCTGAGTAACTATTATGCTTCGCATATACGAGTAAAACCACAGAACTGCTAAAAGGGACCATGACATAATGAAGTCTATTGTCATGACCTCTAAACCGAAAAGGGGGAAGCCGTCTAGGAATAGACATCATCAATAACAGCCAAAGAACTATTGAAAGCAAGGAACTTCAAAGCCTCGATACTTTACCAATCATAACTATCTAGAAAATTCTGGTCCACTAGAGAAATACCTTTATCCTTCTGGAGGAAAAGGGTCCGATGTAATTAAGTTT
The DNA here is from genome assembly GCA_903981925.1 of Ostrea lurida. NCBI lineage: Eukaryota > Metazoa > Mollusca > Bivalvia > Ostreida > Ostreidae > Ostrea > Ostrea lurida. Next base: position 1,758 of record CAJDSM010079079.1, read on the forward strand.
ACCCAAGAAGGATACCTGACAAGATTGTAACAACTAGCCCGGAGGGATCAATGCTACTCCGTCAATGTTTTACCAAGGCAAAGGGGTCATAATTAGCAGGATTACTGTCAAATCGAACAGGATTATTACAGGAGCAAAAGCGGATGAAACTACGCAAAGAGCAGCTGGATTAAGAAAGGGAAGATACAGATAGTGCTGACCAGAATATTTACCCCATCCGACAAATAATGGAACAGAGCAACGAGTTGGAATTCTTACAGTCTACAATCATATTTCATAAGACTTTACGAAGCAGCTTTTTATATGTGAGGTTAGTGTATACAAGTCGCCAGTCACTATTGGAAAGATACCTCAAAACACTATGGAATTCAAAGACACACAACTCCACTGCACATCATCAGAATGCTCGTATGTGAGAAGCTGTCCAAGGCCCTTGCTCAATACCAAGTTATATTGTGTGCCAAACCAAGATAAAGGAGCGGATGAGCATTTGAAACTAGAAGACTGGAGTGAAACATAGCGCTGCCTCCTTAGTCCTCTACTATTTCAACCTTCTGCATTGACTAGGATACTAATAGTAGAACCAAAAGTGTAAAGACAAGAGCCAAGGGACAAATAACCGTAATAGCGTACGAATAAGACATTGTAAAGTGCTAGAAGCAATAAATAATACAGATTAAGTTGCGGATGTATATTGTCCGGTTTTACGCTACATCTTCTCATCGCCACATGAGACACCAAAAGACAAAACAAGTCAGGATTATGAACAACAACAGCCAAACAAAATTGGGTTAAAGATCAACGCCAACTAAAACTAAGATATAATGAAAGTACCACACTACCCAAAGAATGAGGATGTAATCCCTGAACACTCGGTCGACTATCGAGAGGTGAGTGAATTTGTGTACTCGGAAGTTAAGATCACAGCTGACGGAACACTGAGAAAAAGACGTACATAAGCCAAAATAACAAAAAGCAGAGGGCATTTTGCTATGCTGAGAACAAATGGAAATTACATTTCCCAGATCCAAACCACCGCTCAAATAAAAGATCTTCAAAAACACGCATGCTCCTGGGAGTATTATCTGCTATGGTGTCAAGGGTCATGGAAAGACCACAAAAAAACTCACCAATCGAAAACGGCAATAGATGTCTGTCCAGACCCGCCATAAGTTCCGTAACAGGATTCTTACGAATACTAGTATATCAATTGGCCACAAAGATCTACTAACAAAGAACTATACCGAGAGAAAACACAACCCCACGTGCCTCATCGTCAGGCGATACAAACGAAGAAATGGAAATGGATAGGACATGTTTGCAGGATGCAGGCCCTGATTCCATCACCAATGGGTTGCTATGGCGACTGGACGCACCACCATGGGCAAGAGGAAGGAGGCAGGCCAAAGAGACTTGGAGAAGATCACCGAGAAGGAGATGAAGGACAGGGCAGCTGACAATTGGGGACAAATACTGCATTGGTTCCCACGACATATTTTATCATTGGAGGGTCCTCTGGTGACGGCCTTTTATGTGCATATTTTATACCCAGCAACGTAGGTGAAAGATTGAGTAAGTAAAGTACCAAGAGACAATTAATCCCTGATTCGTTACCTAGAGTCAAATCCAGGTGTTTGCCTAAACATGTATAATGGACTACACGTACTCATGGGGACCGAAATTATGTTTGTCCGATATATTGCGAATTTGGTGGGTCAAAAGGATCAAATTTCTGACTGGTTATGCATCAAAGAAGCAACTATGGTTTCCAGGTTCCTAGAGCATATACTCTTTTCCTACTGAGAGTCAACTATAATTATACAATACAAACTAACTCATTACGGAGAAGAACATGGTTTCTTTATCGTATTTGGGGATTAAAAGGTCTAAGTGCACCTTTGGACCATCAGAGTAACGCCACACTATAAAGTTCCCCGGGCTTTTCAGTGTTATTCCCTCTTCTCCTAAGAGTCATCATACTACCCATCCGAGGTTAAAATGGAATATACCTCCTAGTAGAATTGGAGTACCAGGTCAGGCCTCATGGACATTAAAGATACCATTAATGTTTTTTATTGTTTTAAATCTTGCAACGGTTAACAACAACCCTTGTGTGAGATTGAAAGGGTTATGGATAATGGCGGAGTTTGAACGTATATTGATATAGGAATCAATAATGCATATTTAATGTTACCATGTGAAAAAAAGAACGACTCCAGGGGTATTGAGATATAGAATATGATAGAGACTTTCTATGCTGGGCTAGTGTACCCAGTGTGACCGTTCTAGGCCTGTGGGCGGCGTGCTTGTTTTGCCTTTTTGTTGTGTTTTTTATGGGGGGGGGGGGGTGTCCAGCCGCACTCCTTTCTGAAACCGCTCAAGGAAATTTCAAGAAACTTTGTAATTATGAAGAACATACCGTGTTGGAATCCTCACACACGTGGAGAGGATTCCTGGTTACAATTTTTTGTTTTTGGAGGCTATGCACCTTTTCAACACTGTATTAGAAAAATTTAACAGGCAAAAATTACAGTTTGTCAGCGCAAACTCCACATAATTGTTCCGTTTGATGTAATAAGGACAATACCGGTGTAAGAAAGCGCATATTTTACCATGGAATTTCTTTATTTGTATTTTTTAAAGGAAGGAATTTTATATCCCTTTGACTTGTGGGTGCCAATCAACACAATCTCGAATGGAAGAAAGGATAAAATTGCCTGCTTTTGTATGTTTAATGAAAAGATCTCTTAAAATTAATTTAGAAAATCTTTATGTAAATGTGATATCATAAAGTTAATCGAATTATAATGTGTAAGCCATTGTAATTCCGAAAAAGTATTCAGATTGTTACCTGATTGCCCGGAAAACATCACAATTCCATGCGAATAGTTGGCGCATTCTCCGCCTTTACATGTTGCGAGCGTGGACGTTTGTTTGGGGGGGGGGGGAGGATTGGTGGGGGCGGAGGGGGGAGGGTTGGGGGTTTGGGGGGGGGGAGAAGACATCTTTTGCTCAGAATTACTGTTTAGAATTAACCGAAGAATTAATAGGGCATTTCCAAGACCGTTTTCTTGCTGTATAGAACTGTCAAGTGGTCGATCTGTCAACCGTCGACCTGTCAACCTGCCCCCGATTGATCAACATTTCTACAACAACAAAAAACGTGCAGCAATATATAAAATAAAATCGGCGGAATAATTTATAATTAAAAAATTGTAAAAAGGAACTACTTTTCCGTATACTGGAGTTGAGCCGTATGTCTATTTGAACAGCTTTAGTTCCGTGGGAAGTGAAAATAGAATATAAATGTTTCTTTTGAAACTATATTTATAGTGTGCTGGCGAAAAGTGCTGTAATTTATACCGCCACGTACATGTATGTATTTTCATGTTGTGCTAACACTATACAATATTGTATATGACTACTGTGGATCCACTTTGGAGTCGGAAACATGGGGATGCAAATTCACAATTTTGGTACATCCCATTCAGCTATTCTTTATTCTTATCAGAGAGAGAGAGAGAGAGAGAGAGAGAGGTATTGAGAGAGGAGAGAAGAGAGAGAGGAGAGAGAGAGGAAGAGAGAATCCTCATATAAGAAAGGCAATGTTTTTTACTTTATTGGTCAAAGCAACGCGCAAGAGTGTCTTAAATCATGAAAACTATCTACTTATTTTATGTAATAAAGACAAATTTACTATGGAAAAGTACATGTTGTTAAATCTCTAGATTAAGAAGAATCTTTTAGTTCATGACCTAAGAATCGAAAGAGGTAGATATGAATATGTCACAAACGATACTGGTCAGAAGATTCCTTTCAAGAGAAAGAAAAGAATATGTAAATTATGTAATTTAAATTGCTATAGAAGATTGAAATTATTCCTTACTGAGTTCTCCAGTTATATACTGTAGGCAGAAATAATATGTTTTTCATTGATTTATCAAGCTCTGCAGAACTTTGATATCTTTATCAAACAAAGGATAATTCCTTATGGTGTTCATGATAAATGAGAAAAAGCTGCAACTCAAAAACTACTGTGGAACATCAGAAAAGAATTGATTTGTAAAATTGAACTAATGTATTCTAGGTCTGTCATTATATCTTGATTTATATTATTTATATATCACAATATTGATATTGTACATTCATCTCTCTATATATACATCCCATGTTATAATTCCCAATATGCTGCATCCACATACACGTAGGTTGTGATTTCATGATATTGTAACTTTCCCCACTTCTTTATTGGGACATTTCTTTCCTTCTTTATTATGCCCTCTGGGGCCTAAAATTGGAATAGAATAGAATAGATTTTATTAAACCAATTTAGGGCCCATAAGGGCATACAAGTCAAGAGTTACATATAAAAGAAGAAAATCAAGACTGATAGTAACAAATACAGATAAAGACAAATTGAACATATATAATAGTAATAATAAATTATTAAATGTATTAAAATTGGAATATACATGTACTTAGCAAGTATCTATACATCTATAAATCTCTCTCTCTCTCTTTAAAAGAGAGAATAAGAGGGAAAAAATAAGGTCGCCTTCGAAGTAGGAAGACGATTGCCTTACATGTGTTGTAAAGACCTTAAAGGTCCCTTCCGTCCTTATCTAGGGGAGTGCTAACCTTCTCTCCTTTCTTACAACACAAATCATGGGTCACAATAACGCTGTATTATATGCTCAATGTTGAAGAAAGAGCAATAAAAAGTGTTGGCAAAAAGACGAACATTTTATAGAAAAGACCTATATCTATTTTGTTAAATTATTTTTTAATGGTATTATAAAACAAACAATAAAATATGTTAAATTATTTTTATACATATTTATACTAATTACATATAAAAATTATTATAATTAGTCTTTTAAAAATTAATTCTAAGGGCAATAACTCTATTTTTGGCGGAAGTAAAATTGCGAAAACGAAAGTAGATTCGTACGAACATGGATAGTCACGGCGATCGTTTGTCAGAATTATTAATTGAACTAGATAACAAAGTTAAATTACCGATCATCAGTGAAATTTCCAGGATTCAACATGGCGTTGAGCAAGTCCTGAAAACTATTCTCAAAGTAGTACAGAAAAATGATTCTAGACTAACAGGAACATTATTGCCGGTGGGTAGTAACTATTCCGATTTAAAAATAGGCCTCCCTGATGAATTTGACTTTCTTTACGAGCTTCAAACTCTTGAGGAGGATGTAAATTTCATTGTCAGGCCATCTGGATTTAGGGGTAGTAGACACCTTTGGAAAACACCATCGGGAAATCCAGCGAAAAGAAAAATTCAAATCGTGAATAATCTCAAATCGTACCATAGGGAAGATCCGAAGGAAAGCTGGGTACATCGTAATCTCAGTGAGATTGGTAGAAGCTAAATATTTGGACTGATCGCTCTACCAGGTAAAGGCGACCAGTCCAAATACATCGTATTGACAAGAACAGAAAGGGATCTGATGAATATGTTTTACATCCTGTGCATGTGAAAAATTCACTTTATTTTGGAATAATGACTGCTTTAAAAGAAATCGATAAATCTTTATTCCCACAGTATTTATCTCTGGACCCAAAGGAGGAAGCAACTTTCTTTTATGGACCAGCATGCACTTTGTTTTTTGTATGGAATGGCCGATTCTATAAGAATTTGAAAATAAGTGTTGATATAACATTATGCATTCGAGCATTCAGATGGGAAGGCATCGTAGATTGTTTACAACCAGGAATGATGAATAAGCAAAGCTGTTTAAAGAGGAAAATTTATCACGGCATCACTCGTCACGGGTATCATTTAATACCCTTCATATCGGACAGGGGACATATATCCAATGGAAGATCTCCACTTCATATTTGGAAACTCAAATTCTTTCTAAATTTTCAAAAGATTCCTCCTTCAAGAGACTGATAAGAATTGTCAAAAATAAGAAGAATCAGCATCTGGTTCATCGGCCAAACCCAGACTTCCTTCATAACAAATTATTAGCTAACGCAGTCAGGTTTTGCAATTTTTATTCAGGACATGATTATGAAGAAGAGCATCGGAACTTAGTTTCATCATATCTTATTAAAAATGTGTTTTTTCAACTATGTGGATATGCCACCGGTTCTGAGTGGAGCAGGGCCTCTTTATCCATTCTTTATTTGATTACTCTTGCTACTCTGTACAGAGGTATAGCTGCAGGAAATTGTAGAAACTTTTTCATCTCTAAGCAGAAATTAAGTGTACCGGAGCATGGTGACATTCTGCCGGGATTTTTAAAGATTTTTAATGAAACAGGCGAACATTTCACTGCTCTGCATTCAGTTCATATGCCATTGAATTGGGAGGAGCTGTATGCAAAATCCATTTAATACAAGAATAGCTAGGACTTTCTATGGCACTGTACGCGATATTGTAGAAAGCAACTACCATTATCTGTGGAATGAGGACGATGGACTTTCACAATCTCTCACCAGAGGGCGCATTACGCAAGCTTCACTTACTGTTGGAGAGTAGTGTACAATGCCCTCTGGTAAGAGATTGGGACTTTCACTGCTAGTCAAGGGTTCTGATCTGCTGGTCTAATCTTAACTATAGCAGATTGAAATCATTGGCTAGTGAGTATGATGATTTTCCCTCTACAGTGTATCACAATATTTGATGTAGGAAAGACACCTGCTCGTGTGGTTAATCCTCTTAAATTGCGAGATAGAATTCAATGTGATGTCCTTACATTATCTGTGTACTTCAAAATCTGCTTGTTTACATCAATAACTTTGTATGTAGGAGAGCATAACGGTCAAATATTTGCAGTACATGAACAGATTAAGTTCAATTTACTATCGGGGCCAGCTTGGAGGTATGATTTTAACATGCAGGGGTCTTATAGAGCCAAAATATCTCCCATTCCTAATACTAACCTTTAGTTATGTTTCCCCCGTGTCAGACTCATTTTTATATAAACTCATTTGTATCAAACTACATATAGTATTGATTTAGTTGAATTTATAGGAGGAAATTCAATGCGCATTGATTACCATGTCTCTGCTCATGACACATTCAGGGAGTAAAAATAAAAAATGGATAATTTAATATTGTGCGATTTTTTTAGTCTCTTTAATACTGTCAAAGCGGAAGGAGACTTTAGGTTTGCATCCTGTCCATCTGTCTGGCAAATTGGTTCCCTGCACTTTCTTTTTCATCAAGCTTACAGATATTCATTTGCTATTTGGTACATGGACAAGTTACAGATCAAGTTTGAATTTTGTTCCGGTCCATTGATTTTTTCACTCAGCTATGGCCCCTGAACTTAGAAAACTCACTCAAATATTTAGTTTTCCAATCTTTTTTCATCATCCAAGCAAATATTCTTTTGATATTTGGTTCATTGCTTTAAAGGGGCATGGACACGTTTCTGAGCTAAAAATAGTCAGATTTTAGATTTCCATTTTTAATATTTAAACAATCCATACTACCCAAGGTATTCGAATAATCAGCAAAAAATTTGAAGCGTCATTTGTTGAGTGCGAAGTGAGATACAGGCTTAAATCTTCACTAGTGTAAAAACAGGCCCGAGGCATGTTTTTGTTTACATAAGATTGCTTCACAGAAAATTCAATGTTTTAAAACTAAAGATGAGATGTGAGAATCACCTAGGAACTGGTTTAATTGTGTTCAGAATGAACTTGTAATATGACAACAATCTGGCTCCTCTCACAACGGATGGTATACTAGCATATTCAATAAGTAACAAAGAATTGCACTCAGGCCCGCTGTTTACATAGCTAAGATGGTCATGCCCCCTTTACACATGATAAGGTTAACAGTTCAAATATTGATTTGTTACAAAGTTATGGCTCTTGGACCTAGAGAACTACAACTCAAATACTCAGTTTTCCACACATTTTTTCATCATGTGTGCAGATATAATTCATTTGCTTTACCCTAACAATTTACAGATCTTGCAGGTCTAATGATGTTTTGCGGAGTTATGGCCCTTGGACATAAATATTGTGGAATTTATATGTTGTGACAAGAAGGGAGAAAACGCAACAGACCAGACCGGGATTTAAACCTGGGCCCCCTGAATCTCTAGTCAGGTGCTCTACCAACTGAGCTATCTGGCCACCTGAGATCGAACCCGGCTGACTGCTACCCTCCTCCCTCCTAAAAGTGTCTTCGTCCTCTAAGACATACAACCCACAACAGGTTCTTATTGCCCCTGGCAGGACTTTTACCTGCAATTCCAGGGGTGGTGAACAGTATACAGTTGTTATACCCCTACTAAACAAATCCTACAATATTCCTTACGAAAAA
>CAJDSM010079088.1:440-11939 GCA_903981925.1 Ostrea lurida
GGAAGTTAGCAGTGCTGAGACTTGTACAGGGGAACCAGTTCGGAAGCCTAAGGCCCCGCCCAAAGAGGAACAGAAACCGAATCGTCCCAAGTTCCTCCACATCCACGTCAAGGCCGTGTTCCAGGGGCTGGTGACAGGGGCTTCTCTGTTACCGTCACTGAAAGCCCAACACAAGGCCCCCAAAAAGAGGCCAGGGAGAACTTAACGCGACAATCGCTTTGCAGAGAGACAAGCAGAGAAGCCGCTGACAGGTTGTCGAGAGCGAAGTACGTGGGGACACTGAAAATCGCAAGGATCCATCTACAGTTACAGGACTGCTGAAGCACAAGCAATTTATTAGAACGACCATTTCATCCTAACCGCCATTCCCAATCCACAGGTCCAAAAGTTCTGTTTAGTTTTGACGACCTTCCCGATCGCAGGTACTCACGGGTCATTTATGAAGTACGACGTTAACAGCAGTGCGAGGAAAAGAGTCCATTAGCACAGTCTTCCAAAAGCCAGGCAAAAGCGGATCCTCGTTTAGCCGACAGCTAGTCGGACACGAAAGGGAGGGGACACTCCCACGCCTCTTCCAACAGGGAAGTATCGAAGAGGAGAAGAGGCCACCCAAACTCCGTAAGACAAACCAGCAAGGATTCTCTCTCACTATTGACAGCGGGCATTGGGACACCAGTCATGCTTCTTGAATGGGTTTAGAAGACATCAAAGCTACAGCGGTTTAGAAGGCTGGGCTTTTAAAGATATCCAGATGCAGATTTTTCGACTCGAAGATGGATAACATTTCTAAGAAATTGGAAGATATTCACAATATCTACACACAAGGACATTTGAGTCGGCATTTGGGTGAGAAACAAGAGAAACAGTCGCCCACTAGGCGAAGGACCTTCCCAGACGACAGGACGCCCACAGACTGGTCCTCTTCTTATTCCTGGGATTCAAAGGTGAACAGTAAAACAAAAGGAATAAAAATTAAAAGATTGGCTTCTTTTAATAGACAACTTTCCAGATTTGTTTTGAAAGATTTTTTTTGGGAAGAGGTGGGGGTGGGCGGTAGGTCGTATGTTCTTCCCTCCGTTCTCTTTCTATCTATCCGGCTTCAAAATAGTCAGAAGGGGAGTAGGTCACAAATCGGGCCCTGTTAAATGGTGTATCTGAGATCTAATGCCTCAAACATCACGAAATATTTCATAAAATACAAGAAATTTGATAAAATGTTGCAAATATCGATTAGAGCACGATCGGCCCAAGAAGATGTTATCAAAATGCTAACCCCCATTCCTTGGTATTCATATATGATAGTCGGGCAATAATGGGTATAAAGCATTGTGTTAAAAGTAACAATTTCATATCAGGAGCAGTATGGTTTAAACAACGTTGTTTTGAACTGAGAGTGTGTCCATTCCGTCTAGTTTTCTAGTATCGAGTGAGCCCGCCATGTCGCTGAACATCTGACAGGGGGACTGCCTCTAGTGGGATACTAGAACTCAACACCATCTGGCTCAATTTTCCGCTGCACCGCCACCCATCTCATCAAACGCAAAGTAGACTTCACAAGCTTATGACTTTCAACAGAGACATTTTCAGCATGAACACTTCATTAAAAGTTGCACCAAACAGATTGAATGCTTTAAAACTTCAATATTCCTTTCAGTTTATTTCGGTGCCAGTGATATCTTTTTGAAGTTTGTTAAAAATATTTGCTTATAAGGGAGTTATTGATATTGGAGGCGTTATTTATTTGTCAGGCAACTCATGCAAAAAATAATTGGTCAGATGAACTTTGACAATTGGTACACAGATGTATCTTGTGTAAGGAAGGTCCCCATTTAAATTTTGGTGGCAATCCAGATCCAATTGGGTCCTGAAAGACTTGAATGGCAACTCCTTGGCGGAGGTCTTGCAATCCCTGATTGGCTCTTGTCCTGAAGGACTTGAATGAAACTTGGCGGAGGTCTGCAATCTTTCTGATTGCTGTCGTCCTGAACTTTGAATGTAACTGGGCGGAGGTCTGCAATTCCCTGATTGCCTTCGTCCTGAAGACTTTTGAATGTAACTATGGCGGAGGTCTGCAATCTCTGATTGCTTCTCGTCCTTGAAGACTGTTGAATGTAACCTTGGCGGAGGTTTGCAAGCCCTTGATGCTCTTGTCCTCGACGACTGAATGTAACCTTGGCGGGAGGTCTGAATCCCTGATTGCTCTCGTCCCTTGAAAAGACTTGAATTGTAACTGCGGAGGTCTGCAATCCCTGATTGCTCGCGCTCCTGAAGCACTGAATGTGAACCATTGGCGGAGGTCATGCAATCCCTGATGCTCTCGTTCCTGAAGACTTGAATGTAACCTTGGCGCGAGGTCTGCAATCCCCTGAATTGCTTCTCCGTCCTGAAGACTTGATGTAACCTTGGCGGAGGTCTGCAATACCCTGATTGCCTCTCGTCCTGGAAAGACTTGAATGTAACCTGGCGGAGGCTGCCATCCTTGATTGCCTTCATCGTCCTTGAAGACTTGAATGTAAACCTTGGCGGAGGTCCAATCTCGGATTGCTTCTCGTTGTACAGTAACTTTTATGCAGAATAACCATGTATTATGATGATTTTTGTGCATGTACTAAGATATCTCTGTTTTGTTCATTTTACAAGCAATTTGTTTGATTACAATGTAATGCGTGATGATATTTTTCTGTGTACAGTACGTGTGATGATTTTGTGTGTACATGTTACGACTGATATCTTTGTCTTATGGTACAAGTGATTTCCTTTGTACATGTACTACTGATACTTTTGTTACCATTTAATTTGTCCATGTAAGGTGGTATTTTTATATCCCAGTGCATGGTAGGATTGCTATTTACATTGATAACAACTCATGCTCGTTTGTAGTGATACTTTTGTTCTCTTTGACAGACTCGTTTGGAATTTTCTGAGTACTAGCCAACAACAGCCATATAATGCCTTGGACTGAATCCTGACTGGACCGCCTAATTAAACCGAAGCTATCGGTCAAGATGATGACCCTCACTTCACAGAAAACAAGTTTCAGTTGGTGGCCTGTATTATGACGACATGCCCTGCGGAGGGGTAGAAGGAATCAAGCTGCTAAGAGGTATAACTGGGGAAGGGGGGAGGGGGGGGGGGGATCTCTGTCACTTCGATTCAAACAGAGTTTGTGTAGGTGGAACAAAGCACTCAGAAGTCGTGTTATCTGACACAATCATTTAAGAAAAACCAAGGTTCCATGTAAGTATATGTTTGCACTCACAAAGTGAGGACACATTTTGTATGTTTCTGGCCTACTTCAAACATCATCAGATGGCCATACATGTTTGATTATTTTGATACCATTGCATTTACAGACAAGACTTGAGACTTAACAACACGATTATGGAATGGGAACTTGTTCGGGTCCATTTGAATGTTAAAGCATGTCAATTGCCTCTAAAGAAGTAGATTTTCGTTTTTTTATATTAAAAAAAAAAAAAAAAAAATGGTCGGTATATATTTTTTGGTAATTATTTTTGTAGATAAGTATGGTAAAGTGACGGACGCTTGCCCTGACTCATTCAGGAAGAACCGTCTTGTCAGCTCCTGACAGCTTTAAGGAGATATCTCAAACAAAAGGTGGGAACTAACAGTGGAGAGGCCTGTGAATTCCGAACCATAAACCACCAGCATCCATCACCATTCAGAAAGGCATCCAGGCTCTCACTCGGCCAGTGAGAACCTGCTGTACATGCCACAGACAAAGATTGAGTTCTCAAGGACAGGAGAAAATGACCTTACACAGTCAAATTTGCTATGCCTTAGGCACATGAGAATGGCAAACGAGGATGAGATTCCCATCGAGCTTTGAGAGCACTACTGAGTTGCTGGGACGGTTAGGTTCATGAACAGAGCTTCATTGCTCTGTCGGAAAGAAACAAATCTGTCCACCAATTCAACGTCCATACCGAGTTTAACGAGCAAACTAAGAACAGCCAGTAAGTGGAAAGCTAGGACATCATTCTGTAAGGAGGAAAGTCTTTGCAAAACTTCATCAGTCTCTCTCAGGGACCCAGCGACGACCAGTTCTGTTGGACCTTCACCAGATAGGAGACCCAAATGTCTTCAACAAATATAGTTCTAACCTTCAAGACACCAAACATGCCGCCGGAACGATATTACGTTACAGTTTCCCACTCCGCGGGCAGCCAGCTTGACCAGTGGGGAAGACAACCACCTACCGACCCCAAATGAAACCAGAATTTACCAACGGCGTGATTTCTAAAGAACAAAGAGACAAGGCTCAGCGATCTGTACCAGTGTGTTCCATGCAACGGGATGGAATTCCAGCAGCCGTACGAGGAATAATCGTTCAATGAGAGACATGATTTCGCTAATCAATGCTCTTTGGGAGTTCGTGGAGTCAGGATTGATAGTAAGGCTGGGACCTTACAGATCCAACAATTTGCTGCTCTCACAATCATTTTATGCAAACTGGCTTGAACGCACAGAGCTTGTTCAAACCTTTCTGCAAAGTGTGGGTTTGCTGTGGAGGTGTTCAGGCCTCAGCCATGATTGAAAAAAATTTGCGGAGTGGTATCATTTGGAAGAAAAAATTAAAATACTTGAAATTGAGATTTCCGATTCTGGAAGAGAACAGGGTAAAGGAAAAAGCAAGAAGCATCGTAAAAAATTGATTAACTTGTACTGATGAAAACAATGCCAGCTTTCCTGCCTAGGATTTCTGTGTCAGTATTGGAATGAAGGATGTTAATAGATTTTTTTGTGAGAGCAAAGAATCCAGCGTGGAAACGTCTCTGACCCAAATTGCCCATACTTAATTTTGCATGCACAAGCTTGAAAGCAAAACAACAACTTTACAAGTGAAACTTCATGATTAACTGTAACTCGCGTTGACTCAGCATGTGTACATGCCTCTGTTAAGACTCATCTATCAGTTCATGCTAAACAATGGCTTGAAAATGTGGAAGAGACTCGGAATTGAATATGAGACAGAATCACACTGGCATGTGATGGCCTAAAACTCCACCAAGGGAAACAGGAATCTAAGGCTCGAACGTCCAGCGCTGACACTTCAGCCCTCGGACTTATCCGAGGGATTAAGTCCGATTTGTCAACGGATATCTCCAGTTTCATGGAAACCATACACAGGCGTGAAGCAGACGGGACACTTCAACAGTCTGATGTTTTGGGAAATTCTGAGTTTGAAAAAGTCTTTTAAAGAAGAGAAAGACGTCCACAAGTAGGGTGGGAGGGATCGCCGGACCAGTCTATGTTGTCCTCACCCCCTTCCACAGGTCCCTGCCACTCAGGGGTTGAACCCGTGACCATAGACATTGAGGAACCTCCTCGCCCGCGGGTTGGACCGAGCAAGACCCCTCATTGACGAGATCCATGCCACCACGCCTAGGTGCTGGATATACCTCAATCTCAGGCGACCCTGTATATCTCCCTGGAGCTGTAACTCCACCATGCCCGAGGCCCAAGACGGGTCAAGAGTGAAGCCCTCCTCCAATTACCAGTGATCGAGGAGAACCCGAGCGGTGGAGGATGCATGAGAGAGGGTGAGGGCCCATGGATACACCCTTGGCAGACCACCAGTAAAACTGGCGCAACATGCCAAGAGTGAGGACCTAGATGACGAGGAGAAGAACATAGAATGCCACGGAAACCACGACCGTCATTCACCATGCAGGTTCCAACAAAGTAAGTTATCTTATTGGGCTTTGATATTTTTTCTTGATGATCAACTCGTCTGTACTTCACTGTTATTAGCATTTCCAATGTTTTTTATACATAAATGTATTTGCTATTTTATCTTCCATTGGGCAAATGAGAAAAATGCCTCTTGGCCTTTATTTGTAGTGTCTGTGTGGCATGAGACTTCAGCAATCGGAATGAATGACCACTTTCAAACTTTTCGAATTTGTATATTTTAAGGTTTTGCCAATTCTCCCATACCAGGCACATTGAATACATCGAAAACTTACTTTTGTCTTTCCTGTCAGGCTATCTATGTGGTGAGACCATTCCTTTGGTGGTATTTGACATTGCCAAAGTGGAAAGAGGTGAAATTCCTACGTCAGCTTCTGGAGTGGACTCAAGCTGGAAGCTTCCCTGAAAAGACTTTCAGCCAGCGGGTCATACAGGGAGAAGGTGGAAAGTCAGTTCAACCTGGGATTATCTTATTCATAGTGACTTGTGAGGCAGCAACAGAGGTAAAATCTTAGGATCTTCGATCATTTTCAAAGACGGTTGCTAGTACCTCGGACACAATCATGTTTTTTTATGCTTGTGTTGTCATTAATGTACGGGGATCAAGATTTGTCAATATATAGTTTTAGCTCACCTGAACAAGGTTCATAGTGGCTATTTCTGATCACTTTTTGTCTGTTTCATCTGTTCTTCTTTTGTTAACTTTTTCACATTTTTACTTCGTTTCAAGAACCACTGGACCAAATTGTCACCAAACTAGGTAAAAATCATCCTTGGTGTGAGGGTATTTCAAGTTTAGTTGTTCAAGATGGAAGACCAGGCCCCCATCAAAGGGGAGATAATCAGAAAATGCTAAAATAGGGTGGGGTTATTTAAAAATTCTCTTCTCAAGAAACCACTGGGCCTCAGAAAAGCTGAAATTACATATGAATTGCTTGCCTAATCATAGTGGAGATTTCAAGTTTTGTTCAATCATGACCCCCGGGGATTTACGATGAGGCCACGTAGGGATCAAAGTATATTCCATATGAATTATTAGGGAAAAACCTCTTTTTTTAAAAAGTTCTTTTCAAGAACCACTGAGCCAGAAAAGCTCTGAAATTTATATGAAAGCTTTCCTGATATAGTGGAGATTGAAGGTTTGTTCAAACCATGACCCCGGGGGGTATGATGACTGCCCAATAGGGGATCAAATATATAGGGAAATCAATAGGGGATGGAAAGTTGTACTACTATGCTTCTTTTAGTGAGCATGCTCAAGTGAGCATGGTGCGTCCCAATGGGCCTCTGCTATTGTACTGTATCTTTTGTCGAAAGGACAATGAGCAAAAATTAGATTGTTACAGTGTAATTCATGAAATAAAATGTAACAATTGGTAGTAGTTAGTATAAATCTTATGAAACCAGTGTTGATTGAAATTTAGATGTAATTTGAATTTAGCAGAATTGACTTAAAGTTCTAAATATATTTGCTCAAATGAATTGTCAAAACTCACATAATTGGCTCACGAAAATTGTGCCATAGGAACAAAATAATAAAATAGTTATCTGTGTGAATCTTAATAGTTACTATTACACAAACAAGTTACTGTGATTGGTTGAAGATTTGGTCAGGTTGACTATTTACAGATTCGTCCAGAGGAAACCTCGGAATCGTCGTCACCGCCCACTGTTGGTCACACTTCTGAGTCCAGCTGTCGAGGGCAATCCCCCCGAAATGAAGTACAGTCAGAGACACGGGAATTTCTTCATCGGGGTGAGGACAGTAACAATGTTTTATAAGAAACGTAATCAAGGAGGGAAGATATCGATGTAAAATGTACTTACCTGTATATAAGCTGTTTATTGTGTTAGGCCAGATAGTTTGTTAAATTCTCTGTAAATTTAAGGATTCCACAAGATTTTCAGTGAAGGGCCATCAGAAAGCAGTGAGTATCCAAACATTTCTGGATTTAGAAATGCTTGCATTGATCTCTTATGAAGCTTTGTTGTTACCAGTTTGCTGATAGCAGTGGCATGACGTTAGGAGTTCATTTGTATTGAAAGTTTCCAATGATGTTAATTCAGTTAACTCAACAAATTTAGAATTATCAGTAATGCTGCAATTATGCTTTCTTAGAATTAACACACCCAGCTGAACATGTGGTGGTGTGGGATCCCAGCTACTACGTATCCTTTAAGATTTCAAAACTGCAGGTGAACTGTGGTGATAGGATTCAGGAACATTAGGTGGCTGGGGTGACCACCTACCATGTTTGCTTATTCTCATAATATACATGATTTATATATTCTGGCTCAAGTGGTAGAAGCTCTCGAGGTCGTGGGTTCGAAAGCCCCGTGTCGGGCCACCCGGCCCGCTGTCATAACTCCTAAGACGTTAAAATAGATAGTGATTGCTCCTTTGCCAGGAGCTCAGTATTTAGAAGTGCAGATTGCGGTTTTTCGGATATGACCCTTACGACGTCGCCAGAAAAAACGGAGTCCCGTGTCGCAAGCAGGGTGTGACACGCTAAAGAACCCTTCACTGCTAAAGGCCATGAGTGCTAGCATAGGTCTTAAATTTCAGGGCCCTTCCTCCGGGCAATGGTGACGTCTCAATGATGAGTGAAATAATTCTCGACGGACGAAAAACAACAATACTCACTATTCTTACCCTTGGAATAACTGGCACCTGTACAAGGTAATTTTTTGGTGATAGGTCTAAGCTTTTAGATTAAACAACATTCCACACTCTTTAAAATCTGTGTTTGGATTACCTAGAACCTGTGGCATTTTTCCCAAATTCCCAACGTAAGTACATATAAGAAAAAAACCCTCTTTTCGATTATAACAGTTTGTGTGATAACTTGCCTGGACTTGACCTTGACCCTGATTGGAATACTTGTTTGTTTCCATACGGGTGTAATGTACCAGTTTTGACCTTTGGTGATGTACAGACCTGTAAGTAGGGGAAGAGTATTCAAAAAAGGGGTAATGAAATGTTTCAATTTTATCTGGCTTTTGCCCGTTCATTGAAATTATTTACTATTTTTTATAAGTTAGTGTGTCTCTTTGAAACCGAAAATTCCTGGGGGGGGGTGGTCGGCTAGTCTTGTCTCTTGAAGTTGAATCATTTTATATGAAAGGAATATCACTCGCACCCTTGTATTGTGTAGCATGTGACATTATTTTTGTAGGTCAGATGGAAAAAGGGAACCAAACATATTTCTAATTAGCGCCATATTTACTTAAATATACATAATGTTTTTCTCGGATATGATGGTTAATTATTAATGTGTTTATAAACCAATAACATTTCAAGTTATGCTTTATTTGTTATTAATTGTGACTATGATAAAAACACCATGAACGTAAAACTTACAAACCAATTTGAATTCTTAAAAAGGATCTCTTTGACTTTTAGTCCAGTAATACGATTTCAATTTTTTTGCGATTCACCATATTGGCATACAAATGGACAAAGAGGCAGAATTTCAAGTGTAAAACCGTTATAATTATATATATTATATGGATGTAACTTAAAAAAAAAACATAGAAGATAGTTTAATGTTAGATATAAGATTTTTTTGGATGTCTTTTTATGTTCACTGTGTTACCAGCTATTTCCTCCTTTTTTTCTTCTTTCTTTTTTTTTTTAATCTTACCAAACAGTTGCTGATTTTCTGTAATTTATCTGGGTTTGATTTCCTGAATAACTATTCCTTCTCCATAAACTTTATATGAAAGAATAAATTTTGGTAACAGTAACAGTATAACCCAGACATCTCCATGCTCGTTACATGCATAATACCATACCTTTATATTTACATTCATTGACATTTATTCAAACATTAATACATTATACAATTATTTACTGTGTACCAGTTCAAACAGCATGGACTGAAACCACCAGTGAAATCCACTGAGTTAAAAGCAATACCTTAGATGTCTGGCATATCTTATTCTTCCCTATCAGTTTCAAGGAAATCTAAAAATTTTTTTTTTTCAAGAATCTGAATTGAATTCTAACTGGTGTTGCGACTCCTTCTATTTATTTGGACAAACCGGTAGTGACTGTTGAACATTGATAAAACCCAAGCTTTTACACACTACGATTTTACGAGAGCGAAAAGGAAACAACTCGGCCATTGATTTTCCGTCGGACTGGATCGAAAGTGGGACCATTCCTCAGACCCGCGCTGGTCTTCACGGCCAATGATGACGAGGAGTTTCGTAAAAAATCTCCAGCACTCTTCAGGAATTTCCGAAAGACCTGTTCTAGATCAAGGGGTACATAAAATATATATTATTTGGCTTTAATGGTTAATCGTAGGTGGCAAATCAACATCCACATGTACAGGTTAAGCAGTGTTTGAAACTTGCTGTAAGATTGTAGACGATGCAGGGATGGATACTTCGTAAAATTTTGACTTAGACATGCAGGGATGGGGGGGACTTTTTTTCTTTTGTATAAAATTTGTTTTTCAGCCCTGCCAAAGACCTGCACCTAGCCTGAGAAATAATCGAAATTTTTGAATAATGACTTTTTATTATCGTTCAACTTATTAAAACAATTTTTTGACTATAAAACTCGGTTTCATAACTTTATTCCTGATCACTATAGTATTACGATGTATATTCTAATTTCATTAAATGCCCATGGCTTATTACACTTTGTACTGGAATGATAAGTACCGGTAGTTTTACCACATCTAGATATTATTAAGTTGAAAATTTCAACACGTTGCGTCGGATTTCTCTACAGAGAATTTGTTACCCCTGCTCTGGAAATTACGGTGTCAGGTGCGGCAAGTTTTATTTTCAAACACTTAGCATATAAAAATAATTAAAAATTGCTGATGTTTGGTGGTTACTGAAGGTGAATAATGTGTTTGTTCAGAGGTTTATATGAGAAAGCTTGGTATTATTCTTTGAAGTTATAAACTCTTCTCTTGATCTTTAAAAAAAAAAGATTTTGTTTTTATATTTTGAGGAAAATAAATGTTTGGAGCTACGAAATTTTCATGTAATAAGTGTAACTCTGTTTACTCGTTTTCCACTCGGGTTAATCCTATGCTATATTAGAGTTCTTTGATAGAATGGAGTCTATATTTCGTCGTCTCATTTGAGACAGTTCAGGAAGTTAGCAGTGCTGTGAGACTTGTACAGGCGGAACCAGTTCGGAAGCCTAAGGCCCGCCCCAAAGAGGAACAGAAACCGAATCGTTCCCAAGTTCCTCCAATCCACAGGCAAGGCCGTGTCCAGGGGCTGGTGGACCGGGTTCTTCTGTTACCCTCACTGGAAAGCCCAACACAAGGTGGTTATCAATCTCGTGTTAACAAGGCCCAACAACAATGGTGGTTATCAATTCTGTGTTTGAAAGCCACAACACAAGCCGTGTTATCAATTCTCGTTGTTGAAAGTCCCAACACAAGGTGGTTATCCAATGCTCGTGTCTGGGAAAGCCCCAAACAAGGGTGGTTATCCAATTTCCGTGTGAAACCTTAACACAAGGTGGTATCAATTCTGTGTTGAAAGCCCAACACAAGGTGTGTTATCAAATTTCGTGTTGAAAGTCCAACACAAGGTGGTTTATCAATTCTCGTGTTGAAACGTCCCAACACAAAGGTGGTTATCAATTCTCGTCGTTTGAAAGCCCACACAAGGTGGGTTATCAATTCTCGTGTTGAAAGGCCCAACAATCAAGGTGGTTATCAATTCTCGTCCCTGTTGAAAAGCCCAAACAAAGGTGGTTCAATTCTTGTGTGAAGCCCAACACAAGGTGGTTATCAATTTCTCATGTTT
>CAJDSM010079114.1:61-10131 GCA_903981925.1 Ostrea lurida
GTACCTACATCATCTTCATTTATTTATATCGAATATAGTGTTTATTTTACTTCTTTGTATTAATATTCTGTCGCCAGCGAGCATAAGGACAACCCATTAATCTTAAGTTAAAAGAAAAAACTGAAACATTAAATAGTTATTTAACAAGATATAGAAGGATGTAAAACATTTCGAGCCGTTTTCCTCTGTGCCATGTTGGGGCTGTTACGTTAACCCGATGGTACTACATCTGCTTACACCAGTGATCCGTGTTATACTTGTATCTATTACAGAGCGTAGGATG
The DNA here is from genome assembly GCA_903981925.1 of Ostrea lurida. Classification (NCBI taxonomy): domain Eukaryota; kingdom Metazoa; phylum Mollusca; class Bivalvia; order Ostreida; family Ostreidae; genus Ostrea; species Ostrea lurida. The sequence goes on from CAJDSM010079114.1 coordinate 345, forward strand.
ATTTTTGAAAGTGGGGGGGGGGGCGACTTTAAAAAATACAGACAGTGCGGGGGGGGGGGAACTTCAAAAATATGTGACGAAACAAAAAAAAAAAAAACCAATGAAAAGTGGGTGGGGGGGGGGCAAACCTCTATTTATTACTGAAATTGGGGGGGGGGGGGCACACTTCAAAATTATCTGTGACAAGCTTAAAAAAAAAAAAACAAACAACAACGTTTTGAACACTAGAAGTGGTGTGGGGGGGGAGGGGGGCAAACCTCTATTTATTACTGAACAGTGGGGGGGGGGGGGGGCACACTTTCAAATTGTGTGTATTTTTGCAGAGAAAAAAGTTAATTCAGTCACCTTTTGGAAAGTGGGGGGGGGGCATGTGCCCCATGCCTCCCCCCCCCCCCCCGGCTCCTACGCCCATTGTATTAATTGGGTTTTCATTTTACAGCCGTTCGATCGATTAACTTCGCAACTACCATGTATCTCATAACTGTTGTAACACCAACTGCAAACGTATTCCCAATTTCCTCTCGTACGCTTTTCTGGTTTGTCATAATAAGAAGCTGTTTTTCCGTGGTATTGGTTTCAGAACCGCCTTGGCCATAGATTTTCGTTTAGCAATTTAACCACTTCTGATTACCAGTTATGATTTTTTTAAAATTTCATGTTCACTTTCGAAAGTGTCTAAAGAACTGTTTACTATTAGATTCAGAGAGACAACTTCTGAAAAAACCATATAAACCTCGGATTGACTACGTTTTTTTTGGTTGAGGAAAAGGGCCAGCACAGGCATTGACAATAATGTTTTGCTAAAAATGGTTTTCATAATCATATTCATCAAAAATTAACTAGTTCTCGAATACATGTACTTATGCCGGTTTGTAACGACGGAATAGGACCTCCATGGAAAAATTACCGGGGGGTCAACAATTTCGTCATTAGAAAAATGACTCTTGTGTTCGGAATACTTGGCTTGCTTTTGTTGGAATTTTGATCTGGGGGTATTAGTTTTCTACATTGATTGCTCGTTTAGGTATTGACCCCGTTTAGAAAAATGACCCCAGACATTCTTCAGATAATCATTGAAATAAATAGTAGATTACAATTAAGATGATTGTTTCATTATTTCAGGTTAATTTTCACTTTCTTTTATTTTTTATTATGATCAAAATGTTATGTAGTATACTTAGTGAATGAATTCCTTCGAGGGAGGGGGGGGGGGGTTAAGGGCTTTTCAGGAATAAGAAATGCCTATATCTCCTTCAATATTATTAAAATAAATCGACTCCTAAGGTTGTGTTTTAAAATCATTAAATAAACTGTTTTTAAATCAGCTCCGACTGTGCTAGTTGCCTACATTTATTTCCATCTACTTTGCAATCTTTTTTTTTTCGTACCATATTCCAGGTTTTCCTAACGATTGTTATCCTATTTAATCAGGATTTCGTTTGTGCTTGCGAGGGGTTAAGATTACTGGTAGCGGGGAGGGGGGGATCTAAGAATGGAGCACAAAGTCCTGAGCTTTGAGAATCGACCAATGATTTGGAAAAATGATATATATTTGTTAAAACTAACAATTCACGTTTTTTGAGCATGATAATCGCAAAGTTTTATTGTTTATGTTTTTTGTTTTTATTATAAAGGGGTGTAAGAAAGTTTCGTTTCCACGTTTTTACGGTTTATATGCTTTAATTATTTCATAAATAACGGTTTCTGCATTTTTTAAAGGATTCTAATAAACTAGGACAGTCCACTTTGTTTTTATTTTCTGTTGGGGCATTGGAATGAAATAAAGAAAATTAAAATGTTTCTGGGGAAATTGTCCTCCACGCACGTTGAAGGACGTCTTGCGTAATTGGCTCATGGATGTCGGGCGTGGATTTTCGCTGTCCAACACAACATCGTCTTCTCTGGTTAATCCAGCATCTAATAAAGCTATTAAAGCTTGGTCCTTTTGAAATGTGATTTTTTTTTTTCAATCTTGTTTCAGACTATTATCTGCAAAGATTTGTCGGTCCTTTTCTCTCCTTTACATATTGTTAAGGGGAGAGAAAGAACGACAAACTCTGCTGCAAGAGAATTGGTTTCAGAATGTCAGACGTCTGTTTTTTTCACCGAACTTTACATGATGTAATAAAACATAACTGATTACATCACTCCATAGTAATACAAGAGAGTGCAGACAAGGTTAGATAACTCTACATATGACCAAAAATTTGCTTAAGAATTAACAATAAAAATTTCAAAGAAAAGCATGCTTCTTTTAGTTCTTTTTTTTGAAAATCTAAACACAGAACGAACCTTTCTTAACACACTTTAGCTCTCTTTTCCTTCCCAAAGAACCATATTAACATTACACTATCAGAAAACGTTTATCATGCGAAATCATAATCAAATGCAGAATAAATGTACAAACAAGCAAAAAAGACCCATGTACACATATGCATCTTATGATTTAAAATTCTAATTATAGCAGTTTCTTGTCGTTTTATGAAATATATATAAAGATGCTGAAAATCACAGGGTTTTTTTTTGACACAACTCTCCCCGCGAAACTATTAGTGTATAGTTAGTAGTATAGGAGTAAAGACCTAACAATCCGCCATTAAATTTTTTTTTCCCTACGGTTGCCGCTTTCAAACTTTCAAAACTTTGTTATATTTTTGTTGATAATTGCAATTAAAAAAGTTTTTCTCAGTCGAAAGTTAGAATGTTTTCTTTATTGACATGCATAAATCACTTACCTTTAATTCACAGGATGTTTTGAAATTTAAGTACCAACTTCCGAAAATGGGTGGTCCCGCCGTCGCTTAAAAAAAAAAAAAACTTAAAAAAATGTGTATATTTGAATGTATCTTACCCACGAATTTTCTCCAAACCATTTCCAAAACTCTAAATTAGTGAACATGTTTGAGTTTCGTGTATCATATTAGTTTAATTATTTAAAGACGATTCCCTGTATAGGCGGGAGCGTGAAGAAACGGTGCTAATACTTACTGTTTAACGTCCAATCCGCTATAGTGTTTCTTTAGTCAGACATAAAGGACAATAAGATTATTGTGAGTAAGTGTGAAATGTTTTAGCTGTTATTCAAACACTCCGATTAAATTCATCGACCATGCGCCCTTCACATAATCTCAGCTGACGTGGAAGCATTTGGGGGGGGTAAAATTACGATGTATTCAGTTCTGGAAAATGGTTGAAAGTAAAGTACAAACTTTGTTGAAATTGGACTTTGGGATTTACATTTGTACTTGTGCATATCTATCCTTTCTTCGTTTTCTCACATACTACATTTATTGTTTTAATTCAACATAACAAGAATATTACTGGAGTGTTGCTTTTCTATTGTTGTGGCATATTGAAACAAGAGAAAAACTTTGAGAAAATTGAAGCCCTCAACCGATGTCTCAAAAGTGTATTTGATCTAAAATACTAAGAGGAAAACATTACCTTGTAAAGCATATTTAAGTGATTATTCTGTAAAGTTAAATTAACAAGAAATCTGTGAGCCCAACTGTTTCACTAGTTGATACCCCGCCTCTAAGCCAATTAAAACTGTCAATATAGTTGTACATTCCAGGTCCTCGGTCAAACAGGAAGTAGATGTCTGATGAATCTGGAAAATGCATCCCCGAGATATCATTACTATATAAAGCTTCATACAAAAATTTTAGTAGCCTGTGATAAATATTTTCTCGAATATGTTACATTAAAAAAATGTTATAACACTATATATGAAAAAATCAAAGTTCTCGGCAAATAGGAAGTACGATTTTTGATTGAATCTGAAAATGCATCCAGCAGTTACATTATACCTATATAAAGCTTCATGATTAATATTAGTAGCTGTGATATATTTAGTTGCTGGAATTATGTTACGAAAATGTTGTTATATGGGGCACCTGAGTATTATGACCCACCACATGGAGTCTCATATTAGCATTTATTAAGTCAATATATTGCAAATTTGGCGTCTGTTCAATGTTATGTATAAATTATTATTCACAATATACCATATGATTCCTATTAAATATAACATTAAGAAGACTATCAAATGGTTATTGGAGCCTTGGAAACCCTATTGCTTACTTTAATGTCCAGTGAGCTTGATTCTTTGACCTTTAACACACAAACTCGTAAGGAACACCTTGACCCAGGTAGTTTCATATGATATGATATGGTGACTCTTAGGTAGAAAAATAATTTGCTGAAGAAGCCAGGAAACCGTATTTGCTGGCTTTGCTGTCAGTGGGTATTTGACCTTTTTGACCCCAAATTCGATAAGAAACATCTTTGTCTCATTAGTATTGTATATGCATGATATTAGTGACTCTAGGTAAAGAAGATAATGCTCTGAACCCGGGAAACGCATATTTACACTTTGATGTCCAGTGCACTTGACTTTGACCCCCAAATTCAAAAGGGAAATATTGCGTCCCATGAGTAGTCCATATGTATGATATGGTGACCTTCTAGGTAGAATGGATAATGCTCTGAGGCCAGGAAAACAAGATTTCAAAAATGCGAAGAAGAAAAATCCTTCCCAAAGCTGCTGACCCGCTTAAAGAAATAGCTACCAGGAGATAAAATCAAGGAGAAAAAGACCGACATAAGGAGACGACTTTAAAAGACACCAAACATTATTAATTAAGGATTTAGTGACACCATTTTCTCAGGAAAAAAACTCGGAGACTTGATTCCAGCGACAAATCACACGATGAGGAATTCCAAAAATCAAACAGCTATTATTTTCTCGTTTTTATATCCAACGATGAAGATTTCATCGACAGATTTGTAAAATAAAGAAAATAGGACCGTACGAAAAAGCTATTGCTGCGAAACGGAAACTTCTTCATTCTGAAGTTACAAGAGTGAATTACCAAGCACAGAAAATCCTCAGTACCAACCAAAAAATCGGTCAAAAGGACGGGTGGTAAGAAGCTGTTTTGGAAAACTAAGTATAGCCGGAAGAAATCTAAGTACAAAATACCAGGACGAATAAAAAAAAATAGAAACGTGTCAAAGGGATACAACTCATTTCCTGGCTTCCAGTAAAATGTTCTGGAGTGACGAGGATCTGTTTCATGCTCATGGAAAAGGACTGAAACAATCTGGACGAGATTTAAAACAGACTTCGTCCTTCTAATGTTGGTTATTTCATACTGCTGACTTCGATGGTGATTTGCTGTACATTGGACACATCAGACAGGAAGACAACAACTGTAAATTAAAACCACAGGGAAAGCTGTCGGCCCTCTTCTGTGTGTCTCCCACCATTCCAGGACTGGGCAACATTTAATTATTCTATTGCTGCTTTATGGCCTGGCACACGAACAAAAGGAGGCCGTGAGATGTGGCAGAGCAGTATATATAGGACGCCCCAGGGTCAGCTCCTCCTTTATAGATACCTTACTACATGTTAAATAAACCCAATATAACGGAGAATCTGCACGTCAGGACATTGGTTCTAATGACGCCGTTGGTTGGTGGTGGACAGGGGAAAGGAAATCACCGTTCTCCTTACAGAGGGTCGTCAGGAGGATCTAATGACGCCGTGGTGTTGTGGTGGACAGACGGAGAAACTCAACGGTTCTCCTACAGAGGTCGTCAAGGACGGATCTAAAACTATGTCTTTAGAGAATCAGTTACCGACGTCCACGGGTGGATTTCTAGTGGTCGTCTTCTTTGCTATAGCCAAGGCTGACGACCCACAGCAGTTTTCTCTTTTTGTGAGCGAAAAGAAAGGCTTTGGATCGGTCAGTTTTGGCTAGCGAAGATACCGGCCACTAGGATCGCTGTGGATCGTCAGTTTTGGCGGCGAAGATGACGGCCACTAGATCGCTGTGGATTTCGTCAGTTTTCGGCCTAGCGAAGAAGATGCGACGGCCACTAGATCGCTGTGGATTGTTTCGCCTGGCAGCGAGGTGACGGCCACTAGGATAGCTGTGGATAGCTCAGCCTTGGTAGCCGAAGATGACGGCTACTAGTGATCGCTGTGGATACGTAGTTTGGCTAGCGAAGATGACGGCACTTAGGATCGCTTTGTGGATCGTTCGCCTTGGCTAGCGAACAGATGACGGCCACTAGGATCGCTGTGACGTCAGCCTTTGGCTAGCGAAGATGACGGCCACTAGGATCGCTGTGGATCGTTCGCCTTGCTAGCGAAGATGACGGCCACTGAGGATCGGCTGGTGGGGGGGGGGGAATTCCCGGTCGGCCCTTGGCTAGCGAAGATGACGGCCACTAGGATAGCTGTGATCGTTCGCCTAGGCTAGCGAAGATGACGGCCACTTAGGCGTATGCTGTGTGGATCTGTTCGCCTTTGGCTAGCGAAGATGCGACACACTAGGATAGCTGGGGATCATTCAGCCTTGGCTAGCGAGCTGAGTGGTTGTCCAATCGCGGCAAGCCGTCCACGTGATTGATCAGAATGGAGAGTTACACTGCCCTAACTACTGACCAGGGATCACGGATATCTAGTTGGACATTCGGACTGTGTACAGACAGTGACAATAATAGCTGGTTTTGTGGATACGATAAATCAGTCGTTTTGAAGCTATGATCTGTGTTTAAATTGCAGAATAATAACAGACATGGGAATGGACTACGAAGTCTTTTTAAAATGAAACGACTGTTTCTAACAGAGTTATCCTCCCTTCACGTGCCATAAATAGAGTTAACATGGATTAGTTAGCAGCAGTGATCTTATTGATTATGTAATTATTCACATGAAAAGAAAGTCGAATAAACATGTTTTTGATTGGTTTTTAATGCAGGACCTCTAGATGCTAGTCGATGTTCATTTGATATGCTCGTTTACACAATTAATTATATAAACAGACAAGGGAAAATGGAATACAACCGAACCAATCCGGGGATTGAATAACCAAGCCCCTGAACTTTATAGTTTGCTCTCTCTCTTCTCTCTCTCTCTCTCTCGGTCTCTCTCTCTCTCTCTCTCTCTCCTCTCTCTCCTCTCTCCTTCTCTCTCTCTCTCAATTCGATTCAAGAAATACCATTCGCAGCGTGAGACCAGATGTTCAACATTTGCGATCTAAGTGTATACCAATTTTCATGCAGATATGTATAATACCCTGATTATTCAATACTCGGGGAACCAATCTCGCTCTCTTAAACACACGGAATTGTATTCTTCTGGCCGGGAACATAGAGAAAAAAAGAGTGTAAATCAGCGCAGAAACCTCGGCATCGACAGGAATTTTATATCACAAGATTTATAGTACAAATCACTGCAATTCATGAAGAGCTTGTGTTAACTTTTGTATGATCCCTCTGAGTTTGTCGGGGAGGGAGGCACTGCCCGTCCTCCTATCCACTAGATGATCGGCGTTGGGGGAGATAAAGGATCATTTTCTAAATCGATACCTAGAATATACTTCTCACAGATCGACTTCATACAATTTTTGGTGGGTTTCCCTTGTGATGATTTTAGAGACCTCGTGTCTTCAATCGAACCGCTTCATTCATCAGATGAATACGCAAGTCAACGAATACACACACGAATTACTACTCCTATCGCATATATTTGATTGGTGGTCGTAGTTTTACGTATTATGTTAACACTAGAACTGAAAATTAACTACTCTCTGTTTTAAAACAATCCAGCCACATACAAAGACTCTTCTTCAGTGGGGTCGTTTATTTTCAAAAGTTTTCATTTAAATCTATACGTTCAGTTTACATGATTACACAACGATTAAAAGCCACATAGATCTAGCATGAATGACGAGATCAAGCTCAGTGTTTGATGTTCAATGTTTTGTTTCGTGGGAAATTTTTTCAAAAGCACCTATTTCCAAAATACAAATGTGGATTAAATATTGGCGACAGTTGAACGACAAAAATGATTAAAATAACGTGTGTATATTACCCATTTTTCTCGTTTCCCTCAATCACATTGCCGAGCAAGTGTAAGCTGAGTGGGGGATTAAGCCCCTCTCTCTAAGAACATCTCCGATCTGATGAGACTAAACAAAGAGTTCTGAGCAATTCATGTTCGGTTTAGAAAGATTTTGGCGATAACAATACAAGTAAACAATCCGCCACAAGTCTTTGGTACTTCATGCGGATTATACAAGGATAGTGTTTCATGTAAAATTCCTAGACAGCGGAGATGTGACTGCGATTGCCGTTTCCCGGAGGGACCATTGATAGAAACCAATTTATGGAGTTTACATTTTTGACTTGGTTGTTTATGACGCGCACCTGTTCGCATTTGATGCTCTAGTGCTGTTTTTTGATAGGTGAGTTTAAATTTTTTGTTATTTTTTCCAAACTGCAGACAAGAATGGGCTTATTCTTATAACATTTATGCATTAGCGTAAACATTTTTGCGATACTAAGTAAAAATGAATGATAAATGCCCGCGAGGCATATTGCGAGGTTCTTGTGAAAAAATAACCTTCATTTATTATACATGTCAAGCACAAGAAAAAAACGACGATCTTCATTTTCATACTACAGGACGGGCGAGAAAATTGTGATTTAAACAGATTTAAAAAAAAATGTTTATCAAAGCAGAATATTTATTATTTATTTAAAACTTTTCCGCTCAGAGGAAAGCAAGTAGCTATTGTAACTCTTGTTGGTTCAAATTTATTAAGCTGCCCAGCTCTGCGTTGTATTTCTGGGAGCTATCTCATATCAAGATATTTATGAATAAATTTGGGAATAATTTAAGATGTACCGTTGGTTAATCCACAAAAAAAATGGTTAAGGAACACAAACATGGCGTTGCATTCAGTGTAATAAATGGACAGTAATATAACATTTACTTAATATTGCAGGGTTATGAAAGATGAAAAGTGATAAGAATACACAACCGTTATAAAGATCTTTACATTGCTAAAATAATAACAATTACATGTACTGAGTGTTATGGGAAAATAATAGCTGCCACAAACGTTATTTCAAGTTACATCAAACCACCGCGTCACACAGCAGTATTTTTGATATTTTCAGTAGGCCTACAAGTTACATCAAACCACCGCGTCAAACATCAGTATTTTTATATTTTCAGTAGGCCTACAAGTTACATCAAACCTCCGCGTCAAACAGCGGTATTACATCAAACCTCCACGTCAAACAGCAGTATTTGTTATATTTTCAGTAGGCCTACACGTTACATCAAACCTCCGCGTCACACAGCAGTATTATTTCAACCCTCCGCGTCACACAGCAGTATTTTTTTTTAATATTTTCAGTACAGAAAAGCAGAATATCTCTAGTAGGTGGGTGACCTATTGCTGATGATCTGCATCAATTGGTCATTTTTAACTTCTTTAAAAGTACATTCGATTCTTTTTTCAAAGAAGAAGGTACAGTTTTCAAAGTCAACTGGCCCAAAATATTGATGATTTCACTTGGAGCTCACACCCTTGCAGTCAAATAAGGAATATATTAGCAAACCAAAAATCGGTTCAGTTTGATCAGTAAAATGATTTGTGTCAAATGACGAGATCTTGAAGTCGGCATAAAATTGCAAAAAATGCCATTTCCAATGAAAATATCCACAAATTCAGGTGGTTTTCCTTTCAGAAAACATACAGCGCATGTGTCGAGCAAATTTATATTCAAGAATGTTTATCATCTTATAATGATACACAATATATATTATTTTTATTTTGCTCGACAAATGCGCACATCTTTTCCTGAGCAACAATCTGTAATAAATTTGACTGTTTTCAAACCTATTTCGCAAAAAGGCGGGAAAATGTCTTATTTGTGATGTCATAATGTTATAAAATTAGGAATAACGTTCCAATTTTGTAAA
>CAJDSM010079120.1:83-11330 GCA_903981925.1 Ostrea lurida
ATCTGTAGGATAATGTCTTTAGTTATACATGTACTAATGTCATCAGAGACTTAAATATGATGGAGGACCAATGCGGATTGCAACAATAGAAATATCAAAGAAATTTTAATCATACATCGTAAGATCAGTTAACAACAGAACACAAAGACAACAAATATCTAGATTTTTGGTGCAACAAAAATTCCACAACCTTTTGCCTTTCAACGCTAGTCAAACAACACTTGCAACTTTGTGAAGACAAAGAATTTGAATTCTTTGTGCTGCGAATCACATGTAACGTGTGTTGTCTGAGCTAGTCATGCGTGTGGATTATAAAATCAAGCTAGATAATGGCTAAACGTATGTTTACTTAAAATTGTGACAATTTTTTCAAAAAGTCCATGAACATGTAATATGTTGTTTTTGCGCGTGCGCTTACAACACAGTTTTGACATTACCGCTTATTTAAAAAGTGTTGTGTTTCCGTTTGGTTACTTTAATTTAGATGTGGGTGCATTCCAGTCTCCCCATTGAGAAATAAGAACAACCATGAAATAGGATATATTCGAGTGAGTGTTTAACACTGATATGACATAAAACACTTTCTCTTACATATTACGAAATAGGAGACCACTTGACCCTAATCCTACTTGTAGTGACACCTTTATACAAATTAATAATCAAACAGATTCAAATTGTCTTAACGTTCTATTTTTATGGGATGAGTAGATTAACATCTTAAAACTTACATCATCTAGTTTTCTATCCATAACTTGCCTGTTGTGACATCTAAGAACACAAAAAGAGACGATATGGAAGGCAATCTTGTTGGACGCCAAATGTCATAAAATAATACTTTGTCAACTGACGAAACCAATACTATCACAACACATATTAATTTAATTGATTGGTAATGACTGACAAACCTTTCAAGATTACATGAATTTTAGTCACATTATAGTGAGAATGCTTAATATTCTGGCAGATGTTTAATAGTAAGTAGGTACTCACACACACCAGTTTAACTGAGATCGATACTAACTATCATTTTTCATTCTAATTAGACCATACCAACCAACGTATTGATTTTTATGTGTGCTATTTGTTGAAAATAATATAATAAGAAAACATCTCTCTTGTCCCAATCAAGATAGACACCAAAGGCGAAGCTAGCACCACTAACTCCCAGAATGGCAAAAAATCTAGACTCAAATTGCAGAGTCTCTGGGTAAGAACGCTACAAGCAGACGCAATAAGGAAAAATGACTCAATCAAAGCCTTACTTTAACTTCATTTCACATGAGAAAGATATAAATATAGAGGAGAACAGTATATTGAAAAGGAATAATGCAAAAACAAACAATCACCAAATTTGATAATTTACTCCAAGAAATAAACTATAAAATTTATATTAGAGTATAATCAATGTGCTTAAAAATTAGCAAGTCTAATTGACATGACACTTTTCAAGGCAAGTTGAGCTCACCTGATGGTTTCCAAATGATGCACACATTTGGGGTCCTATAAAAAGGATATATCCAATCTAATCTTTGAATAGTCAACAAAAGAGCATAGACTAAAATTCGATAGGCACTCGTAGCGGGCGCCTATTATTATACTGTGAACTATTTATCATCTTCTTGACCTGTATGGACCAGCCCATGTTTCTCATTTTTGGGCCTAAGAGCTAATTAAACATTTTGGGTTTGTTCATATCAGAGCATCCTTAAAGATGAATTTTAGTTTACCCTAATCAACCTGAAGTGTTTCGAATCTTTCAACACATAAAAGGTGTTATTAACTGAAGGTTAATAAACACCTTATCCTGTACATTATGGAAGAGATACAAGATCTGAAATGAGTTATTGTGATGTTTACATTCAAATTATCTGAGAGGAACCTTTACACAAAACAAAATATTTCCTCTGAACCCCTGGCGAGTTTGGTGGGGCTGGTAGGGGTAACCCATTTGAGAAAAATGTAGACATAACCATGAGGCCTGTTCAATATATGGTCTCCGGCCAATCCAATTGATCAGATCGTTTCCATCAGAAATAAGACTATGGCCAAAATTCAGCTTGGGTACTATTTTGGGAGAGAATCAAATCGACATTTACTTATAGAGAATATCGGCAACAGGACATACCTATACCGTAACTCATAACGAGGAATAGTGTCACCATCTATATCATCTTTGATGAGATTTAAATTAACTCACAATGTCTCGTTTAATATGGGGGAATATATCCAAAATTAGGCATCTACTAATAACCCTGAAATTTTAACGATCATCAGCATGAGTAAAGGATTCAAAAATAAAAAGGAACAAGATGGATTATTATAACTAACCTGCCTTTGAAGTTTAGCTGACCATACGAAGATATGAATTAAAGTCAGGATTAAATAGATAAGAAGGTCGCCAGCATCATTTTCTCGGCAGGGATCTATTATCACTATTTCCCATGCACAATCGTCCAGATATCGTGGGTCTGTATGGGTTTATTCTCATCATGGCGAAGCCATGCGAAAATGAGGGCCTCGAGATGCCAATACCATTTGGCCACAGACCAGCCAATATATTACATTATGACAAAATGTCCTACGAGGGGTCCATAAATGAAACACCGGAGATTCGAGCATCACATGTACATTTCGTATTTAGTTGATAGCGGAAGATCAAAAGAGATACTAATCGGCATCAACAGAAGAAAAAAATAGGATAATGATTCATCAAAATGGGGTTTCTACTCACAAGATGCAATCCTTAAATAGTATGATTAATGTTGAGGAAACCTCACGCTATGCAGAGTCCGTTTCGAAATATTCTCACGACGAACATGATCGTGTACTGTATCCAAAATGGCATCACTAAGGAAGGAATGGGTATACTTATAAACAATGATTTATGTCACTAGAGCCTTAGCGACGTTATGAGTGAATGCAAGTATCAACGTAGAGACAAAACTGAGTTTATATTGCAGTGTAAGCAACTTAGAGGTCGAGTACATCAAACACAGGACTAATGGATAACATCAATTTCCTATAGGAAACTCCCTTCCTTTCAGGGGAAGCTCACGTAATTGAGGAGTACCACCTTGTGTGCGCCATCCAATCAAGGTACCAAAAAAATTCCATATTCTGTCAAGTGCGGTCGGAACAGACACAATCTTCCAACTACCATGTGGGATCCAGACAACCACTCAAAATAATTAAAATTTCTATCGTATAAATATGTAGTGGGGGATCAATTGGAACAAAAAATCTAAAATCCAACTTTTCGTTCTATCAAACAAGAGAGATCATACTTTGACATAACAGATAAATTTGAAACATCTTCTGTCATGACAAAATGTACTTTTAGTCACCAAATTCAACTATTCGTAATGACCAAAAGTATATTAATCGTTGGCCTGCAATTAACAGAATTCCTTTTTATGAACAATACATATTCACCCTTGTGTCATAAAAGTATATATTTCACTTTTGGTCATGACATAATTTCAATTTGTGTACTCACACCAAATTTACCCGTTGTTTTTGTAATTGCTACTAATCTCGTATAAGACAAAAGTCCATAGTTTTTTGGTAAACATCGCAAATGAGAATCCAATAGTGATGCGATACATAATTGACCAAAAATATTTAACCATTACTTGTCGATGCACAAAATTGAAGACAGTTTATGCTCACTCAATCTGAAAATCAGGACATAATGTTTGGCTCGGACAAATTGGAGATCTATTACGTATACGAAGTTGATTTTGTCATAGCTGAAAATAATTTTGTACACATTATTAAAAGAGTACCAATTAACAAAAGGTAATGAAAGTTTTAATGAAGCATACATTGTCCATATGGTTTGTGTCACAAAAATTGATATTGTATGATCGTAATTCTATTTTTTGTGTATGCACAAAATGTGGTTTTTGGTATACAAAGTAAGAAGTCAGAGTCTCTCGAAAAAAGTCGTTTCTGCGCTCCCGATAAGTCCTACTATTAGTTCGGCTAACAATCCTTAACAGGCGGACTAATGGTCCTTGTTAATTTTAGATATGTTTTGATGTTTTGAACGCAGTAATGGTATTGATTAGGATGTTTATAATCTACCAGAGTAGCTCGATTTTTATGTGTTTATTTCTCATTCTATTACGCATAAAATTCAAAATTACATAATTGAATTTTTTTTCCGATGAGCATTATTCAACAATCAACAAGATTATTTAAACTCTAAAAGTAAAGTTACATGCACTAATACTTAATTGAATTATTAAAGATGGTTTCACCATAAGAAAACAAGTTTGATATCTACTAATCTATTTTGTTTTTAAGTACAAGCTACAATTGCATCACTATGTAAACAAAGCCTGAGTTCATGTTTTTGGTTTACATCCTACATTTGAATAATGCAAGTATTCCGTTTCCGATAATACGCAGATTTTTTCATTAACAGTTCATTCTGAATACAATTAAACGTTTCTAGTGATTTCTCACATTGTCTTTTGTTTTTAAAACATGGGTAATTCTTGTTCGGTGAAACACAATTCTTATGTAAACTCAAAAATACAGGCTCGAGATGCCTTGTTTTACATGTGAGAATTGTAATGTGCTCGTATGCTCTCTCTTGTAACTCCCACAAATGACTTCAAATTTTTGCTGACGCATTAAAATACCTAAAGTGAATAGCATTTGTAAACATATAAAAATTGAAATTAAGATTTGAATATGTTTTAGCTCAGAACTGGATGTCCATAGGTCCCTATAATAGATATCATCTATTTAATGTACAGATACTTCAAATTTCCAATGATAATGAGACCGTATTCTCACAAAAACTCGTATTGAAACAAATTAGTATTTTAGCTAGGGTAAAGGATACGATCGGGGGTGTAATCTATATAAGAGGAAAAACAATATGGTAACTCATTTTGATAGTATTACTGTTAAAAATTTTGTAGTGCTATATTTCTCCAAAGTTTTACAATAACTTTCTGAAACGTGGCACACATAAGATTGACTGAAGTGACTCTGATGTTGGTTGAAGCCTCACACACAACATACTGCTTTTTCAATGCTTGTTTAACGGATGCCCTTACATGTCCGGTGGCGGAGATTGTCATAGAGCAGGTTGAGCGGCCAGACTCCGGTGATGAACACCAACCATTAGCCTACCTTTCTACATCTTTATGGTCTCTGATTATCAAATATCCTTACAAAATTTTAGACAAACAGATACAGAAATGTTTCATTTAACATTGACGATGGACGACTGTCGTTTTCAAGTGAATTATGTCTGATAGCCTGTTGCTTTTTCTCTTTGTATATTCTTGATCTAACATTTCGACAACCTTATCCTACTATAGGTGTGGGGAACAGGCACTTCTGATATTTATTTGATGTGGGTACCAAATCACGAGTCTTGCTTTGTGAAAAATGTGTTGGTGAAAGTAATTTTTGCTTCCTATTTTTAAGACCCCTTGTGTTTCAGGAATAGACCACAATACGCAAGAGTTGCTGGCACTCATCTTTTAATTTCGGCACGCCAGACGCCACAAATCCGTGACTCGTACGCTGGACGAACAGGAGGCGGAAAAGTAAGAAAGCGATATTCTATTCATATTCAACGTCAATCGCTCCGTGTTTTAATTATCTGGTTATTGGTCCTTACAAGCGGTTCGCCGGCAAGGTTCCTATAGCATCTGAATAATATAATCAGAGGAAAATCTAATTATGTGAGACTCTAAAGAGGCTGGTATCAGTACTAACAATTAAAGGACAATGAAAGCTAATTTTGACCTAGGTTCATTACGATATAATCATAACTTTGTGGCCGCAGAGTGTTACGGCTTATATTAGATTTCGGAACGTTGGATTTAATGCTCTTATTATAGCGTAAACTGGGCAACCAAGTTAATAGTTATACTGTATATTATTTCTTTCATGTAAGGGATCAATGTAAAGCTTTACCACTCTCCCTTGATATGAGTCTTTATTGTTCAGAATTAAATATTGCATTTAAGGTATAACGTTAATGCGATGAATAATAGAGCGAGATAATAAGGATTTCCCATGCAAGTCAATAATAATAACGACAAGATTATAACACAAATAATTAGACTGTTTGTTTCACATGTCTTGCTTCAGCCACTCAAATTGTCTTGTGTATCATGTTATACAATGTGCAAATGTAAAGGTAATTTATCTATATTAGGAGCTAACCACAGTATAACAAAAACAATTTCCAAAAAAAGAATCAATCAGATTATAGCTTAGTTGTCTGTGTATTGAAACTCATTATCTGTTCTCTCTATGTCAGCTATTCCCCCTAGGTCCAGAAATCTCTGTTTTCACGCCTTTTGAAACTATCGACCAAGTTTTTGGTGAGGACGAGTGATGCTTGGGAGTGATCGACACGATACTGTAAGCTACCCGAAAACCTTACACCGCACGTGGTACAGTACACTTACGCTGGACTCGAGGTGTACCTGATGTGCAGAGTCTGCGATAAACAAAATGAGGTTAAGATTCATACACCTATTTCGAACATAATTCTACAAGTCAGTATAAGAGTAAAGAACAGTCAGGATAGAACAATGAGCTTACATAATCCTTACTTTTATTATCACAGGAAATTTGAAACGATCAGCATGTTGTTTGTAATTTAAGTTATCTGGCGATTGGTAAATGTTTCCCAATTTTCTTATTTTTGTATATGTACTACGATAAATTGATCTCCTAGTTATTTGATCTCTTTAAATATCTCATTGCACACTTCTCTCAATCACCTGCTCTCATTAACAAAAGGTAGTCAATGAGGTATCAACATGGACAACGTTGAAATTATTATAAGAAAAACCAGCCCGATCATGATAATACCTGTAATCTTTTCCGTCAAACCATCTTATTCGTGGGAAAAATTCTATCATGTAATATGCTGGTTTAAAGAATATATATCGGGGTTACAGTAGCACTGGTATCTTATAAATTTCATTCGTCTCTGTTACATAAATGAATCTATGGATGTTTACCTCCTTGTCAATCTTCGTAAGATGGGATATTTCCATCGGAGGTAAAATACTATCATTCAAAACAAATATAGTCCTTCTATACACTACATAAACCCTACATGAAGCAAATTTTCAAGATAAGAATCGAAAATACTTCTTTATAACAAAAAATTACATTGCTTACTTTTCTGTTTATAAAATACTTTTTCAATATTCGGAAGAATCAGGATCAATTATTAATTACATAACCAAACCGTTTATTGGATTCCAGAATTGCATAAAACCAAACACGAACGAAGAAACCTCACGACAATCCCTTAATTCACAACAAAAGTACAATCGGAGCTGGGCTTCCAGATAGTGCTCTAACCAAGTCTCATTTCTTATACTTTTTGACCTAAACACTAACGCTCAATAGAGTTCTCTTCTTCAGAGATACTAGTTCAACTTACAATATTTCAGAAGTGGTCGTAATTCATTGATTGTTCTTAAACTCTAAAGAGCTTTTGGACCTAAAATCAAGAATTTTCAAAATTTGCTGCATCAAACGTATGATTTTTCCCACTTTACCAACGATTCTCACGATAAAAAATCTAGGCTTTTCCCCAGATTAAGATGCTTGCCTTTTAAACAAAACCGCGACGGCCGCGAATTAGAATTTCTAGTCGTTGGGGGAACAAGACACTATTTTATGTTGGCTGTTAGAAAACATCTCGATTGCCACACAAGTATCTGAAGTTAGAATATTAGAGAATGGCTGGTTTCTTATAGATAATATTTTTCTGTAGTCTTTTTGGGACCAGGTCTTCCAAAATCCGTAGGTATCTTGGGCACTAATTGTGCCCCTTAGATGGCGAGAACCTTATTTTTATAATTCATATGAAGCGCATTTGTCACGAAACTGTTACGGGGATAAAAACAAAAACTTTTGCCGTATTCCCTATCAGTCCTTACAATAGGTATATAGATAATGATGTTATCAATTAACATCATTTTTCACCATTATATCCATTTGTATATCCACCAAGACTCGACAAAAGGAATACCGAGAATCTCTGACCATAATTGCTCATATTTGGATATTTACCTTACTTGACCTAATGACAGACGGAAACTACAGTTACGTACAAAAGGCGTAAGGTTCACATTGTTCAAACTCATATCATAAGTCCACAAAAACATATAACAATTCGAGTGTAGCGGCAACACGCTCCGAAGAAAGCGGACAGGTAGGATCCAGGTCCATGGAGAGTAAGCATATCGCTGACGGTCCACACAACAGCCGTGAGCTTAGTCGAAATAAAGTAAACGGGATTACCGTGAGTCAACGTCTAGGTAGGTAAATGCAGTCTACAGGGTATGAACAATCAGATTCACATATATTAGTGATATGTCTGTAATCGCATAACCTATAGATGAGCCGTGTGACTTTAAACTTTACAATCGTCAACTTTCCTTTTTTATGAGTAATCATCTCCTATCACACACTCTGCTTATGGTTGTGATTATTTCTCCCCAGTTGATTTTTCGATACGCAAGAGCATGCTATGCGTATGGGTTTTTTTAAAGCGGCCAATCACCTAAGAATAGTGATGCTGTGCGGGTTTATATCAGAACGTGATCTTGTTGTAAAGTCAAATACTATTTTTTTTCTCGGGCCAATTTCTACGGTCGCTATAATGAACTTGTTTGCGAATTACAATTAACTGTAGATGCTGATGTTGACTGATTTGTTTCCATACCCTTTGTTAGAACTGTCTTTTCTTTGACTAGATTTGACCTACGGTTAATTACCGTTTACTTTAGTTATCGATATGGGCTCATCGGTGGGTGTGAATATCGGGGCGTCAAGCAAGGATTCTTACTTCCTCATGGCACTGATCTACTTCGCCGTTTGTCCGGAAGTCCGTGTTGCTCACTATTTTGTATCATGGTTGGTTTTTGGTTAATGTTACGTTTGACCACATGTTCTTGCGCTTTCTTGTACTACAACAACTGCCAAATGATGCCAAATTAACGCATGGGGTAGGGAATAGAATGTGTCAATTACTCTGTAATTAGGTTAGATTTTCTTAAATTTCAGTTAAGAGCAGTATGATTACTGCCATAGTTGCTTTAAGTTTTTTTGTTAAAATTGACGATACTTATGTATTACTGGCGAGGCTAATGGCTTCATTTTTTCATATTCAGAAAGACCGAAATGACCTACTTCGTTCAATTCAGCCCCCAAAGATATCATAGTCGACTGAAACTTTCAGATTCACTTCAAAAACAATGATATTGTGCAACGCTTGTCAAACCATTTTTGGTGTGTCTAAAAAATTTATCATTTAATATTTTTAAAGAATATATCGGGTTTCAGCTTTTATTTTCTGCATGAGGAAATCGCAGTAACAATTGAGAGTTTACTGGTAACTTGAAAAATCGCTTGGTTGATTCTTTCTCTTTGGAATCGTGGACAAAACATGTATTCACCCCACTATATTTATATTCCAATTTGAGTAATCGAACTGGCGGACAGGTGGGGTAGGTGTTGACTATATTAATATCTTTCGCGAGCCAAGGTTGTTTGATTCGACTGATCTCTACTTGCCCCTTGGCTGTGGATTTTAGTTGCGACTGAAATGTGCCAATCTAACGGACCATGCGAGTTTCGCTGTGTGACGGAAACAACTCGCCGAGTGCAATTGTTTTGGTGTTTTTTTTTCTTATTTAGGTGTCAGTGTGTTGCGAGTTATCAGCTTTATCTTCAGGCGTAAATCGCGCTTTGAACTTGCCTTTCTGATCTTATATATTCCTATATGGTTTGCTGTATGCTATCTTGCGAATTTGTTCAGTCTATTCCAGCACCATTCCACAGATACAGTGCCCTCTGTCAGCATATGGTGCCGACACATAATCGATAATCCTCTGTAAGGTCAAAAACTCAGAATTTTTCTCAAAAATCTGTACGTCCTTTTGTTTTATTGGGCAAAATACGTGGCCACGCCGATACAAGCAGAGACTTCACTCAAACTGAACAGATATGAATGGTTCAAATCGATTGGATGCCTTGGGAAGTCAAAGCACAATATTGTGAAGGCTTAGAAACTCGACTAAATCTGCCAAGGGGGAGATTAGAGTAAGTGAATCGGACACTTGGCTCGCGAAGATGCTATTAAATATGNTACTCGCATGGTTCTGTATATATGAAAACAGCGGTGGTACGATTTAGGCTAGCCAATTTTCAATTTTTACTGATTTGACTTTGCATCATTGTGTATTCTCATCAATTGGGATAAAGATTGAACGTTTGTTAATATGAAGAAGATTGTCATAATTAAGATGCCCCCAAAATTACTCAGCAGCCCTCTTTCGTAGATCGCTGGATGCCTCAAAGGAGCTAGAAGTCAACCTTGTCTTGAGTGTGAGCTCCTTCCGTGCCATGGCTGCATCAAACCAATGACGTGAATATATTAAAAGTTGCATTGTTTTAAAAATTAGAATCAGGGTCGTTTGGATATGACCTTAAAACGGATATCCATTTTCTTGATGTTGACCAGAAACATCCAAAAAAGNTGTGACCTTAAAACCAACATCCATTTTCTTGATGTTGACCAGAAATATCAAAAAAAAGTATATCATTATTAAATGTTGTAGCCGTCGAATTCTCATTAGGATTATTGTATTCTTGGATGCAAACCACAGTAAACGGGCTCGTAGTTCTCATGCTCTGCTGATAACAACCATTTTGCTTAATTTATAAGGTAACCCATATCGGAATTAAGTGGACATTTGGGTAATAAAATTCCAAATACGCAACGTTGAGTCCAAGCAGATCATGTAATAGACAACATACACATTTGTGGTCTCGTAATAGCATTGCGGTAAGGACAAAACCATTGGTTTTGTTTACATTCTGGATAGCCATAACAGTCATCAAGCAACGTTACATCCCGGTACATTCCATTGCGACAGAGCATTGGTGTGAACCCCCAGCAACACATCTACTTACCACAGGTAACAGCACGTTTATCAAACCGGAACTTGTTTTTACAAATATCCGGAGTAACATGTGGGAAATGATAGCCATTCACTAGTGCAGAATAATGTGGAAGCTGATACCCCAGTATCTCCTATGTACAATCTCATGTCACAGTCCTCAGCTTGTATGAACAAAAAGCGCTGACAATTTTCTCCCTGGAGAGTTTTGGAAACTAGCTTTTATTGTTCATTGTGTCTCTGCTCTTTTGTACTTATTGTCCAATTATATTAAGCTTTTCAT
>CAJDSM010079154.1:0-14626 GCA_903981925.1 Ostrea lurida
TAGACTGCATCCGATGTTTGGTCAAGATGTTATTGTAACGCGCTTAAAAATGGGTGAACACTTAAGGTAAGCATAATTTGTATCTTTTGAAATTTTTACAAACCTGTGAGAGTTTCCTTTATTGGAGATATTGCAAAAATAAGTAGATCATGAGAACTATGATGGGAGGAGAAGCTGTCTGCGAAGCAAAAACTATCGGATATATGACGAAGTCGCGAGAAACAGGCCTCAGCAAAGAGCGCACAAGGTGGAGGAGGAGGAGAGGTTGTAGGATATGAGCTAGAAGTATGACAGTTAAAACACTTGTTTAGAGAAGATGTAACCTATTGCCTATTTGTCTTTACAGTCCTAATAGTTAGCATCTCCTTAGTCAAGAGCATGCTAGCGTATGAGGCTTTTGTAAAAAGCGAAGCCAACTACATCAGACGCGAGGGAGTAATTCGATGGGTAGGTAGTAGCAAATACTACGGATAAAACTCATCACATGTTCATAAATTTACGGTAACCTGTCTTATGTCATTCCTGAGATTTTAACGGGTTGCTGTTTGGAGAACAGAGAGATTTGGACAGTCATGATGTTGACTGTGATGCGTATACTCCGTATACTCGTCTTAGAGACACTCTACCTTAGAGAATTATTATTGCGACAGAGTGGATATACACGCCCGTACTAAATTCTTCGAGAGAGGGCTAAACGAGTGTGTTGGTGTGACCTGGCTCACACGAGGCGATCGCGCTTACATCCCTCCTATAACGAAGGGGTGGACGAAGAAATTAATGATCCGTAAAGAGAGGAAGGTGTCGGCTTATATCGTTACTCTATATATGGATGAATACGGATTTGTGAGCTCTTCACTACACACTAGCTATTGGGAGTCATATAGTCATTGTCAGATCAAATTTTTGGATTATGATTACTTTGAACAAGTTAAACTTCGCCTTTTTGTATGGAATAGACATGAGAAAATCAACGCTTGCGTGTTAGTGAAGAGCACACGTACTACACGTAATTGTCAACTCTGTGAGACCGTAAGTACAGAATAGGTGATTTAATAACGCATGCAACTTATGCGAATATGTTTTAAAAAGAGTATATACCATTGCTAACCGAGAAAATTCACAATGTCCCAGTATGTAGGACGAGGGAGGTGCCAAACGAATGGATAATCACATGCCAAAGCGATACGTTCAAATGGCAATTTGCTAGCGTATGCGCGAGGTACTAGGTAGGGTACGCTCGCTTACTCATAAGGAGCGCGCTCTGAATTGGTAACAGAATACACGTACAATAACGGGTCAAACATCGGCAAGTGTTTTAAGCCTATTGTGTCGTCGATGGAATTCGTTTTAATTTCAATTATAGAGGTGTATGAGACAATTATTATTGAGTAATCCGTATAGCAGCACATTAGTATAAAAAGTAAATTGTTATGTATTTATTTGTTACACAAAAATGTCACACGATGTATTAATTTATGTGTAGAGAGGTGTAAATAAGGTCGCGCACATCACTCCTCGTATCGGGATTATAGTCCGGACAAAAAAAACTTGCCTTGAAGACTTATTCGTAACAACTATAACGACAGTCTTAAACTTCTAAGGGGAAGGTATTATGAAGCTTGTCTGCGGGTGACTATCAGCTTTTGAACCGAGGCAGGTTATACAAGACAAATTGTTGTTTGCCAGGGGGTTTCAACAATCAAAGGTTGTATCACGCGCACCACTCAAGTAGACAAGGTCTCTTATGTGTCTCGTTATAGTGAGACAAGTAGGCGGATTCGGACACACTCTAGCGTGATACTAGGGGACCGACTCGTAAGTGTAGCGAGTTCGCATAGTTCTAAAGCTCGCAGGGCTGCTGTTGTGAGAGAATTTTACGGACCGACGTTTGGTAATTTCACACGTGGCCGGGTGATTGAACACTAAAACATGACCTTAACTTGAAGTCTATGTGCGTTCGTGCTGCACTCACGTGATCAAGCTTAGGGTCGGCACGGTAGCTAGTGGTGGTCGCACACCGAGGCGCACACGCGGTAGGCTGTTTAATCCTCCTGGCACCTCGACTGATGAGGCGCATGCAGTGGGGGTTGTGATGTAGGGTGTCTCTTAGGTAATACTCTAAATTTAAGGACTGCGAGAAATTAATAGATACTGTGGCACTTCGCATCCCTATCTCTGGTCAAATATACATAGGCATTGGCACGGGACAAGTGGTAAATCAGAACTGGCATTAGTGAGCTTGTGCGAATAAAGCACTACGAGATGGGTTAGAGCTGAGAGTTAAACAGTAGATAGTTGTTTATTCCATAGGTTGCTGTGTTTTTTTGTATGTTTGTGAATGTGAAAAAATCCCGAACAACAAATAAGACATGTAAGTGGGTCCATGGGGTCATTGTTTTACTTGAACAGCTGATAACCGATCGATTGTTTTCAATAGATTTTAGAATATTAAGGGCATATAAGCTTTTTGATTTTGTTGTTTAATATACAGTCTTTGTGAATTTGTTGGATCTTTGGCAATTGTTAAAACCTCCTCGTGTTTCGTATTAAATGAACTGGACATTTGAAGCAACTATTTACTATGATTTTGACTAAATTTTCTGGACAAGAAAAAGAATAACTGATAGTAAGTATGTTTATTTTATAAATGGTATAAGTGGACACAATGAAATTTTAAAGTTTTTAATTGACAAATCAAAAACGGAGATCTTTGAAGATTAATTTTTGTAAAAATCTGGAGAAACACAACCTGATATTCGAATTTAAGAAAAAACTAATGAAAACTAATTTAAATTTCAAAAATCTAGAGAAACATGTTTGGCTTTTTTGGAATGTTGCCTTGGAGGAAATATTGGCTTGGAGATAGTCAAGCACTTAGACAAAGTGTATACCAAGATGTCAATAAAAATGGAGCATGATATTACCAGATGCATGAAGAATGAATGCACAATTTGTGATTAATTTATTGCTTCAAACTGAAGAGAAATGTCAAGCAGCGTATTTTCATCCCGGGATTTACTTACCACATTTGGCAACATTTACAGCAGTGAAAATCAATGTTATATTGAAGAACAGTTGAGTGATTTTGACAAAAATAATGCTAAGTTTATTGCACGGGACTAACCGTCATTCAAATCTAGTACGAAAAGGATAGTCTAGTAACTAAAATGTTGAAACAATCAGTCAACACATTAGACTATAGTGATATGTGTAAATAGCAAACAAGGTCATTATAGCGACCGGTAGTAATTGTGAAAGTGATGATTTAAACGAGATTTGTTTATAAGCTGGCCAAGCATCGAAGTTGTTTTGAGCAGTGTCATCGTTGAAAAAGTCCCGATACGCGATGTAATGCTTTTCGTATCGGAATCATCTGCGAAGTTTACACACTATAAGCAGGTGATAAGTGGTATAACAGTATATTAACAATAGAATAGGAAAGGTTAGATTGCAAAGTTAAAGTAATCATGACGCTTATTAGCATAATGTATGTTGTTTAGTCGCCTTAGAGTCCAACATTAAGTAAAACTTCCAAATAATGACGTTATCTGGACATATATGATTTTTTGGGCTATGATTACGATTTTAAGACATAGTGTTATACTTCGGCCAATTTATTATTCAAACTCATGCTGGAAGATTATATATCAGGGTCTATCTGCAATATTCGCAAGGTATAATTAAAGAACAAGAAACATATACGCTCTTTTTAAACATCTGATGTTTGAATTCTCAAACTCGACGACATAACTTTCACACGCTCTCCAATATTTTCCTAATTATCAACAGTAAACGACTCACCAAAAGTACACCGCGCAAATATTATGCTAATCTTTTCACAAAACACCACACAGTTCAGCGTCAATACATATCCAAGATCGCCGAATGCAGACGTGATATGTGTCGGTTACTATTCCCTTCTTTCATCTCATCATATGCAGAACGATTACAGCCGTGAAGTAACTTGATACAGTGGCTTGGATAGCCATAATTTTTGGATTAGTTTTTTATATGACGATTAATGTGATAATTTTGCTGTAGGCACCCAATATTTTTGTTGCATATAGTTTTCATAGTTGTAATTTGAACTCATGTTTTTCAGAAGATTGGATTTTTTAGTATCGTAAAACGTAGAATATTTGGACGCAAAATTTTTAGCAGGTATTCAGCAAGGAAAGCAATGTATACAGGGCTCAAAGAGTCACCACGTTGTCCAGACCTCATGATATAAATGCCTAAATAAAGTAGATACACGCTTCGCAGCACAAATGACTTGAGCGCAAGAGAGTGGATTAAGTGCTGAGGCGCAAAGAGACGTTCGCTAGTATAGAGCAATAATTGGACGACTATGAATTATATATTAATGTGACTCGGATTGGTTTATAGGATTGATGGGGCGGTGGTGTGTTAATGAGCATGTACGAGTAGAAAATGTGGAGACTGAGCTGATTCTATTCGAGCACACGAGAAGGTTTATGATTGTTATCTTCCTTATATGCACGAGGTTTATATATGTTTTATTTCGGGACAGGGAAAACGAGAGGATCAGTTAGTACGTAATGAGAGGATAAGTAGAGTAGTATGATGAGCCAGTTACAATACCGGATGTAAAGTTTGCTGAGGCACGCCATCTGCAAGGGTTAGGCGAGGGAGGAGTGTATGCTCGAACTGTTTTTAGCTGAAGATAGATCAGAGATACACCACTCTCGGTCGCTCACTCAAAGTAATACGTATGTATAGATTCATCGGAAAGTGGATGAGCTCGGGTCTCATTGAATGAGAGGGTTTTAATCGCCAACAGACAGTAGGATGATGTGTGGCTCACACTCTCACATCCGTCTCGGGTATATATGTTCTAACATTCTCAATCTTAAATTCCTTAAGTTCTATTGAGCAACAGTAAGGAATGCGACTTTATCTTATGCGAGCACGAGATGAGAGAATATAGTTCCTAAAGCAAGGAGAGGCGCGCCATCATGACACAGCTTAGTCGGAACGTGCAGTGTATATATTATTCAAGGAGTAGCGTGTAAGTTGAGATTACGTATCTATATACGCACATAATAATGAGTAGGTTTGAACATAAAGAGAACTTGATAAAGAAAACACATCACCCTGTATGATTTGGATTTATCAATCAAACATATCATCTCCAGGTTGTCTGTTTTAGTGACACTAGTATTCACTCACTCACACTCTCTCGGAGGCGCATGCTAACTGTTTTAGCATGTCAATACTAAATATATGCCAACATAATTAGAGGATACATGGGAACTGCACACGGAACACTTAATACATGCCTTAACAAATGTATATGTACAGTGATACTCGGAGCTATGTTTCAATATTATATTAAGAATTTGAAAATCGTCTCTGTAGTCTCTGCATAATGCAACTCTACTGCTTCGCTAGAAGTTGTTGAGACCTCTCTCTCTCTCCGTCTCTCCTCTCATCTCTCTCTCTCTCTCTCTCCTCTCTGTCTCTCTCTCTCTTCTTCTCTCTCTCCTCTCTCTCTCTCTCTCACAAATTTTGCAATGTAAATATTACAATTCTACATCAATCATTTCAAAATCACTTTTAATACGACATTCAACAAATCTGTTAGAGAAATAAGAATCTTGAAAGAGGTGCATCGTGCGTAATGAAGTTTGTGAAATGAGTTACCGAGATTTAATATTTTCCGAAGCCTTGGCCTCAGTATGCTTAGGGAAATATATAAAGTCCGGTACAAATATCATATATGCATTTTATGAACTGAGCTATGAGTTCTATATGACCGAAACAGGGTGTATGATAAAATGGTTGTTTACTTTTTCAATTTTTTGGACATGTCAACAATCATCGAATAAAAAACAGAAGAGAAACCAGAGGTCACGAATTTAATAAATTTAGTATATATTAACACCCCCCCCCCACACACCACACTACACTCTTGCAAATTGAGGGCTTTTGAAAGGTCGGTCTGCGTCTTTAATAATCAATAGAGCCATGATCACTATATGCATGTTGACAAGTCCTTATTGATCGTAGAGCAGACTATACATATGGGAAAAATGTAACCAGACCCGTCACACAGTTAACTTCCTAGCAGAGTTATCGATTGGAAACATGCTACGATATTACAGTCACACCTTTGAGTGAGGTCGAGGACATAATTCACACACAGATGAGAATGTACTCGAGAATGATAAGTGACTCGGGACATAAAACGTATACCTAAGAACGCTGTAAGTAATTCAAAAATCATTAATTTGCACATAGACCAGTCAATGGCTACAGAATTATGTAAATAAGCAATGAGGTCTTAGCATGGTGAGTCTTCCAAACATTCATGTGTGATTATCAAGTAATCAAGACTACTTGCTATAACGAATCAAGTGTAAACTTTAATTAACAAAACACAAAAACGCTCTGGGGCAGTATAGAAATTTAATGATGCATTGTTTTTATCATTCTGTTTACATCTACGGGCCTATTTCATATTTACAGTGTTAAAGCAGGAATGCGACAATTGCAAAGCAGGAGAGAGATGTAGTAGAGACAGAGTTATCGTAAGTCCATATAGAGAGACTAACAGATGGGTTGGAGCTCAACCAGCAAGCTGGACACTCAACACACACAACAGGAGGTGAATGTAGATGATCTAGGGGAGCAAACGCTCATAGCGGCCTGGGCCGTGGTATCAGAACCCACTGATCATAATCTCGCCGTAGAACCATAGTCCCTTGGTATCAGTGAATAGAGGAGGAGCAGTCGGGAACAATCACACAAAATCAGCATGAAATGGAGTTTAGGTGATTACTTGATAAGACGACTCGCCATACCGGTATATATAGAAAAAATCCGAATCTGAGACACAACGCTGTGCTATATTATTATCATATGTTCGTAATGACATCCAAGACTATGGAAATGTTTCTCGAGGTTATAGCTGGAGAACTGCAAGAGGGGTTTGCTTGCTCTCATCGTACAAACGTCGGATGAGATAAGACTTATGAAATCGTGGGACACAAGAGACATATCCGTTAGTATAGGAGCCCTCCTCATTTCTAATCGGGTATTTAAAAACGAGACAGACAGAGCACTATCGATCTATCATAACGTCAACAGTTTCCAGTTATGGGAGCTCAAATTAAATACCAGTGAACCTAATCAATATGGCTAATAATGAGATTTAGTCTTTTAAAAAAAAAAATGTAGCGATATGGTTATTGTAACGTGCAAGGGGGGTCGCACTCAGCCCGTAACCCCGCGGGCCGTACCCGTGTTAAAAACGGTATTACGACACTAGCTCGAAGATATATATATTATTAGACATGTATTGTGTCAGCAACGACTACACACACAGGGGATAAAGATGCCCTATAGAATTATATGTGGAGAGAAATAAGTATTGCGTCTGAATGATCAAAGACCCTTCGTGGCGAGGGGAAAAAGATCGAGCTAACACTCATGAAGTGAGTGCTGCGAGCTTCCACAAGGTACCTATGTCAGGGATCGCTGCTCTGTTATTGCCACACTCTGCGCCAGAGAAAGGCTGTGAGTCTACTACTGAGATAATCTCAACGGAACAGTTAGATGAACTGACCAGGAGCTGGAGCACTCTCCGCGCACAACTTACCGAGATCGTTTCGTGAGCGCGAAAGGTAGAAGAGATAGAGAGCTTGCGTTCATATTTGTAGAAAGCATGAGAGTGAGGTAGCAGAAAGAATTAGGAGAAAGCTGGTTGCTGAGATACAGGAATGATGAGAATCTAATTCGAGCTATGTTAGAAGATCTATGGAGGAGAAATGGTGAGTAGATTCTCAATAACAAATGCTCAATCACTCACACCAAGTGAACTGTAGATTCCGGGTATGAGAGTGTCCGATATGAATGCAGAGTATCACGACTCGGGCTAGAGATTCAGTATAATCAACTCTTTAATAGGCTTCTATGTAAACTCATACACAATTATCACCAGAGGGACAGAGTAAAGTTTGGTGTGCGAATTATGTGGATCGAATGGTTTAATTCACGTAAGGCAAAAAAGACATCAAAGGAAAACATCGTGTGTATAGGGATTTGTTATAAGAACGATGTCAATTGACCAACGTTTTATGTCGATGGTGTAATTGGTAAATAATCCCATCACATTACATTGGCTAACACTGTGGGATGGAAATGTTCTATGCTTCCAATTTGTCGTTGCACATCCAGAGGAAGCAGTGGTCTCCTATTATCTAATCAATACTGCCTTCTTGTTGCGCTACGTGGAACTGATAGGTCTTAGAACGCTGGTACTGTGTGTAGGCAGCAGATAAATCCAGATTTTTTGTCGGATAATCCCTGCAATATCATAGATCATCAGAGACGGAGCTATCCGCGCGGGAGTTAAAATGATCAAAGGTAATACAGAGAACAAGGGAGGGCTCTCGACTAGAGCCTCCGATATCAACTTCGAGATCTATAATATCGGTAGAGTTACATAATATTATATATACCCAGGCTAATAAATGAGATAATCTATATAAGATATAAAGGTCTATATATTAGGGGGTTAGAAGTATATCTCGTGTTGTATACACTATGGTAGATTATGCAACGTTACATCTATATGTAAGATTATATGTGCAGTCGCATGATAGGTATCGCCTGTGGTACGTGTCGGCTACACAAAAGAGGTCACGAGGAGAGTATCAAAAGACTCACTACTAGGAAGTAACCAGACAGACGAAAGAATAGCGAACACATGAAGGAATAACAAAGCGAATGGGAAAGGAATCTGAGCAGTGACTGAAAGGCGTGATCCTTGTTGTGTTATAAGGCCAGTCGCACTAATACGGATTCCAAGGAGGGCACGTCGATCGAACACGTAGTCATAGGGTCGCTCGAATAAGTCCTCATACTATATGACTTCATTGTCAACTTGTAACGTTCGCGTTCAGCATGTCAAAGGCTTTTTGCTGGAGTTGAATCAGCACTGTCAGATTTTATCACTTTAACCAAGGAGTTGTGGTTTGCTCAATTTGTTTGTTTCGGAGCATTGTGTTTGGATGATTTAAAGGATAAGCATAACTCCTCCGCGATACATATTAGGCAGTACCTGCATATTCCCATGAAAGGAAAGGGAGAAGGCCTTGTTATGTGTGTGGCAGTACACCGAGGGAACGCATTTTGAGTTGCACTCGTCCAATGCTAGGTGTGCCTGTCGTGGTCGTGGCGTTCATTGAAGTATAAAGGTACTATCAACTTCGAAATGTTTATTGGAAATTCCGATTAATAGCGAAATTTAGATCTGCACTCAAGTTGTGTACTACGCACACAAAGATCAGTATCGGGTATATGTCGTGATCTTATGAGTCTGAACTAGGACTATCGTGCTTTCAAGAGCAGTGCCAAATGATAATAATCAATGGTTCCTGCTCGGTCGAGATTCTGTCCAAACACAAATGATCGTATCGATTCTCAATATGTTTCGGTCGACTTGCAATCTTCAAGTGGTACTTAAGCGTGTTTTGGAATACTTTCTGCTGCTGAAGAAATTCTTAAAGATAGTCGTTTGTAGCGACGTATCCGATCGGGTTGGGAATAGGAGGTGATATTGCGTGATGGTACACAGCTTCAGATTCAAGCTTTTGAGAAATACGTTGACCAGTTGAGATCAAGAATCATTTCCTCTATCGTCGGCCTTGAGTTGCGCTCGCTGTGCATTGCTGTGTTGGCGTTTTTGCAATATATTCACACCAGTCCTGAATTTCTCAGGCTTTTTTTAGGTTTTGGTGCAAACGATTTGGAGAGACCCATGGTGTAGGACATGTTACTTTTCAATAATGTTGAGTTTTTTTCTAGTATTCTCAGTGTTTTTCTACTATTTGGCGGACTGAAAAGGAATTCTCCTATGTGGTTCGATATCTGTTTTCACCGATCATCTCATGAAGACGAATGTTTGTATTTTTCAATTTTCTCTATTCCCAGGTGAACAACTGTCCGGAACTTTTCATAATGGTCATTTGTCTTCAGTAAGGTCTGCGACTTTGTTGATGAATGTGCGAAGCTGTACACTGTTCATAGCAACTCAAACACGTATTTCCCTTGAGACATACACGTCATAGACATAATTTTTGTTTTGGCTTTCTAATGGTTGCTTTGAACTTCCCTACAATTTGAAGTGTGTACGTGACCATTGGAAATACGTTGCATGAAAATCTGGCTTTCTGAGTGTAACGTTTTATGTTTTATTTTATGATGTAAAGTTCGTCTATTACGTTGATACTCGATCATGTCAGCCCGAACAAGCATCTCAAGCCGGAATCCGTCTGCTCTTTCAGGTCTCACCTTTTGGCTGTGATTTGGACATTGATTGAATCTGCAGTCAAAGCCATACGTAATCTTCAGCTTTTCATATTGTGAATCAGAACGCTTTGATAGACTATAGGAAGCAGTTTCCAGTTTTTAACTTGATTTTGATTACTAAAGTGTGCTTCTTTTGCTCGTCGATCTACATATCTGACGCAACATGGGTTCCAATGGTTGTGACACATTTGCATGTCTTAGACTTTCGCAGGACATTTTCCACTTTTCAATGCGGGAAATGAGCCTCCCTTGAAAACATTTTCATTGATTCGTGTATCCTTAGAGCTCATTGTTTTTGTTTCTCATTGAATTTTGGAGTAGTTCGGCGTTTTCGATAGACATTGAATCTACGGACTTTCCGTATTTCAATTCCCGCGGCTTGTTTATCGGCGCCGATTTCCATTGGATCTGAGCCAGTTGATTAATTCCTCCAGGGTAATGTCCTCCCTTAGGCTCTTCGTCTTTAGTCTTGTTGAGCGCGCCATCCTTGGATGAATCTGCTGGTTTTACTTATATTGGTTTGCTTCAAACTTCAGCAGGTAGATGAACAAACTGTCGAAGTCTTGTGTGATAGGTGTCTATACTTCCTCTGTTTATGTTTTGTCTGCGAAATTTTTTTGGTACAGCTCAAACCGGTGGTTCTTTTTTTTTGGCGAAAAATACTCATTGAGCTTTTGCACTGCAAGCGATCATAATCAGTTACCTGTAGGTTAGGTAATGTCTCGAATATTTCACTTTACTTCTTTCACCTGCGTATAGTGAAGTAGTAAGGTTCTCGTTCTTCTTTGTCAATCTTTCCCACTCCATAAAGTATTGTCAAGATCTGATTCACTTCTTCAACGGACAACATCAACAAGGGGCGGAAAAAAAAAAAAAAAAAAAAAAATATATTTATATTAAATGATTTGTGTAAAACATGACTAGCACACGAACACACACATATTAGATTTCGCATATCCCATTAACAGCTGGGATCTGCCGAGTATACACCGCAAAAACTCACACACGAGAAATAATGGGGACGGGAGATCCAAAATATGCACACAAGTATATTAAAATGGGAGTGAAGAGATTAAGTATGGTGTAGAAAGATAAATGAAGAATTGAAGCGAATGTGGAAGAGGTACGCACAACACTCCTCGAGAGAGTTGACAGAGAGAGAGAGAGAGCTAAGACACAGTTCAATTTCTCTAGTCTGTTGGGAATAACAAGACACATTTTTGTTAGAAAACACTCTGGAAATTGCACAACAAAGATACATCTGAACCTGAAGTAGATATTAAGAAGCATCTTAGGTTTCTTTAGTAGTAATATTTATTATCTTTGGAGACAGTCTCACAAAGTCCGTTGGTATTGCTATGGGCACTAATTGTGCCCCTTATTGGTAAGACTTATTTTGTATTCTAATGAAGCGAGAATTTGGTAAACAAGCAACTTTAGCGGGATAAGAACAAAACTTGCGCGTGTCCTTCAACCTTCCATAAGGTAAATAGATGATGTGCTCTCCAGTTAACAATATCCATTTTCCACAATTATGTCCATGATTGAATATATCCCGAAGAACTCGACAATAAAGGACACCACAGATCTGACATTGCTCTATTTGGAATATTTTACTTAACATGACTAATCGGAGACTGAAATACATTATATGAAAGCGTGATGACTTGACTTTGCAATCGTCAACTTTCCTTTCTATGAGTAGAGATACCACATCAACCTGCTTTATGGTGTGTAAATATCGCCCAGTTGATTCGGATTACGCCAAGACATGCTATTGCGTATGCCGGACTTTTAAAGCGAGGCCAACTAAACAAAAGAGTTGATGTTTGATGGGTTATATACGAATCTCGTTTAAAAAGTCATCAATTTCGCAATATTCTACGGTCGCTATAATGACTTGTTTGCGATTACAAATTCACTAAGTCATATGTTGACTGATTTGTTTCATACCTTTGTTAGACTGTCTTTTCCTACTAGAATTTGCTACGGGTAATCCCGTTTACTTTATTTCGACTAAGGGCTATGGCGAGTGTGGCGGTCAGCAGAGGATGCTTCTCCTCCATGGCCCTGATCCTACCTGTCGCTTTTGTGGAGGTCCGTGTTGGCCTACATCGATTTTGTATAATGTTTTTGGATTAGATTAGTACAAAAAGGCGAAGTTAACACAATGTTAACTTCGGCGCCGATTTGTATTCTGAAAGTCACTCTTACCATCCTCTCGCCATCTGTAGTAGTGAGAAGTAAGGAACACGTTATTATATTGCTGACTATTTATGAGTGACCTATAGATTGCAACATATCAGACACATTATAATGAATGACTAATGGTTTTTAGGGAGAGGAACTTTACCGTGAGAACTGAACGTCAGAGAGCAAAAATATAAATAAATATACAATGTAAATGCTAGATTAGTTAATGAGCTGATACAGATTGTAATTCAATTTAAAAAAATAAACATTACATCGCCCACTGCCAACACCAATGTTAGACCTGCTTGATATCATTGATAAGTATACTTCATGAATAATAGGAAAAATTTATACTTTGCTGGCTGTAAAGTATCATGTCCAGAATGAAGTTCGACTTTAATAGAACATTTTGATTTTCGCAGGGGAGGTGGCTTGATTACAAATGTCCGTTCAATATTTCCTAGTGGACTTGAAATAAAAGACGACATGAAGTGTTCGACATATGGCTCGTTATTAGACATTTATTGATAATTGATATTAACGACAAGCTAACAACTCTATGACAAAAAGGATGATTTCGTACTAGATTTGACGACGGGTAAACTCGTATACTTTGTTTCGACTACGGGCTCACGGCGAGTGTGACCGGTCAGCAGAGGATGCTTACTCCTCCATGGCACCTGATCATGTCTTCGCTTTTGTCGGAGATCCGTGTTGCCCTACACTCGATTTTGTATATGTTTTTTTTTAATTATGAATACGTTTTACACGATGTTTGACGTGGTTATGATACGGGCGGGTCTCCAACTCACTTTATCCGATTGTAAAGCGAAGGATTATGAACATGCAGAATGAACAATACAATAAATTTGCATTCATCTTATATTTACAAAATCAATTTCATATTGTTACATCAAATGTAGTATCAACCACGTGAAGTTTAAATATCAAATAAATCAAATTGCTGACAAAGCCATGATTGATATACCATCATTCTGTCAATATAAATTGATAGAGCAGCTAAATTAATCATCATACACAAGCTAACACAGATAATCATACACGGGCTAATACAGAGTGTTTGTCTAATAAATACATAATAATGTATCATGACACGAAGCATGGTGTAATGCTTTAATGGTCATATTCCCTAGATTACCCTTTACATGTAGGTCAATATTTGTTATGTTCGACGTATCATGTTAGTATTATTCAATTGTCATGTTAGTAAATACAATCAATGTAAAGATACTTACAGTGTTTCCAGACTTGTCAATGTGTCATATAGATACTTGACAGTCGTTTTCAGACTTCGCGAATGTGTCAAAAATACCTCCAGGCAACGTCGTTATTTGATTTCCAGACAAATATCTGAATCATAAAGATATCATGATTAACTGAATGTACGTGCAATAAAAACCAATTCATACCTTTTTGATCAATTTACCATAAAGCTACCTGGTATTAATAATTTTTCCGGATTTTTTTTTGTAGATCTTTCAGTTATATATTGTTATAGACCACCAGATTTTTTCTATTTTAATATTGTTGAATTTCACCATTTTGTTTTGTGTAAGCATAGCAATAGCTCTCACAAACACACACATAAAACTCTATTCAGTTTCAAGCAGCTCAGCGAGCACTAAGTAAACAGTACGTACAATGTATATTGTTTCTCCTATCGTTTGTATCTGGACTGATTTTCTCAACCAAACGTTTACAAAGCTTACGGAATGCCTCAAAATGTTCGATTCTGGGACATTCATTTGTGTGTTGTGATTTGAACGTTAGTATATATGTACAATATGATATATCAATATATTACACCAAAACAATGTCACGTTTTACTCATCCCTATATTCAGAATCTAGATCCTGTGATCTTAATTTACGTGCAATATTAAGTAATGTATACCTTGTCGATCAATTATTATAGAGTTGCCTTGTACTGATGATGTTTCTGGATTTTTTTCTTTTGATTATATATTGTAGTACAACGCCAGTTTACTTTTTTAAATTTTTTTTTATTATGTTCAGTTTTCTTTCTTTTTTTTGTTTTTGAGTATGGATATCAATAACTTTTACAGACAAAACAAACA
>CAJDSM010079193.1:0-12897 GCA_903981925.1 Ostrea lurida
AAAAATCTTGTAATGGCGTATTATATAGTGTACGCCATTACAAAAATCTTGTAATGGCGTATTTAGATAAAATTCTAACAATTACAGTACTTGTGGTGGCTCACCTCCTTCCTCCTCAAATATTATGTAAAACGTCCCATCTTCCTCCCTCATCTTCTTGATGTCCCCTCCCCCCGAGCGACGAGTGTTCTCGAAGTACATTTCCACAGTGTCTGAGCTTGTTGAGGAGGACACTCCCCGAACCTCTAAAACATTCTCCGCGTCCAGGACAGGCTCTTCCGCCGTGCTCTCCTCTTGTATGTCCGGTCGGAATTCCTCCACTCCAATTTGTTTTCCGCCGAACAAAATTGGCATTTTCCCCAAAACTCGCTTCACAGCTAAAAATGGACAGCGAAAAAACTAAAAAGGTAATGCATAGCTGAGACTAAATAAGAAAATAGAATTTTGCCAATTTGTTACAAAATGGATACCGTGAATGTAAAATCGATACACCACATACCAAACCATAAGCCAAATATGTGCTGTATGGTATTTCAGTTTGTTATATTCAGCAAATAATAGTCTCTATATTTTCTATAGAGAGAAAATACTCAACATAATTGATATTCGCTCCGACGAAAAATATTGCCGGTCAATATTTTTTAAAAAGTTTTTTCCCACCTTGATTGTGACAAGAAGATTGATTTATTGTGACGTAATAAAAACGCTGCGACTACAAAGCAAACGTGACGTCACAATTAAAATACAAGATAACGTTGAAAGCAATCGTGGCTAGATTCTCTAGATAGCATTACCGACACCAATAGTGGACAACTATTGATGTAGAGAAATAACCCATGTTTTCTCATTGTAATCTTGTAAAGTTAATTTTCGGAGGAGCAAATATCAACTATGCTGAGTGTTTTCTCTATATAGAGAGGATATAAAGATAATTCCAAACTATTTCACTGATTTGCTTTGTTTTTCATATAACAAAACAATTATTAACTGTGTTTTCGGGCAACATTGATTATGTTAGTCCCTCAGGACGAAAATATTGCCCTCCGCTCCACGTCGGGCAATATTCCGTCCCTTGGGACTAACATAATCAATGTTGCCCTCAACCCCAGTCAATATTTGTATAATATTGTTACATCTCTACTTAATATGTACCATTTTCATCGTGCTCCTAACCCGGTAAGTGTCCCTTCCCCCTTTATCTACAGTAAAGACTTACCTAACTCTGATAACATCTACTATGCATTGTTTGGATAATTCAAAATAATAAATCAGTGAATATGACCCGAGTGGATCATATTATTCTTATAGAGGAAAGCCACACAAGCTTCATTATTCATCTAAACATTTCTTAAAAGTCAAAATTTCACTGAAAATGTATCAAAATAACCTGTAAATTAAGTGCCCCCGCCCCTTTCCAAAACAGGATAAAATGGTACCCATTTGCCAATGAGGTTTTCTGTTGTGATATCAATGATTTTCACCTTCGGGGTCTTCAAACGTGATGACAGCTGACTGGGTATCTGGGTCATACTCTAACTCCTTTATCGACCCGCCGCCACTTTTTCTGCGATTCTCGAAGAAAAACAACAACGAATCCTCAGACGTGTCAGGTGGAATGTTGGTTACCTTTATCATGGCCGCCTCTGGTAAAAGAGTGAAACGATTTCATTATTAATCTCTCTCTCTCTCTGGTATCTCAATTCTAATCAATGAGTAAAAATGAATAGCAATAATTTCTCTCTCTCTCTCTCTCTTACTTTATTAAGTGTGGGTCACAGATCATCACATATTTATATGATATTACGAACGATAAATATTGATATAATTTTTCTTCACTTTTACACCTGTCACGTGAGCTAGTGAAGATCAAATCTACAATTTGACTTTGATCTTTATTCTCAATTCCTTTCTCTTAATTTGGACTCAATTTTTCTTCTCTTTTTTTCACTTTTTTTGGGGGGGGGGGGGGATTTGACCTGACCCACCCCTCACCTTTATCTTCCTTTGGTGGATCTTCATCATAGTCGTCAGGTACATTCTGATTGGCTGCTTCTCTATCCAGCTGTGGCGGTTCATTGATGCGTAATTGGGGCTGAACTTCTGGTTCTAAAGAAACAGTCACATGCATCTGATTTTGAAATACAGTACAAAATCAGTCAAAAGACTTATTCAACATAAAATTAGGTTTTTGTTTGCACATGTATCGGTCCAAATTTACCAGAAAAAAATCAAAATATTAAATACCAATGCATTATACATTGTTTTAATTTTTCACCAATCACTACTTTGCAGTCACCAATTGAATTTCAAAAAATATTTTTAAACACCAATTTTCGTCTCAACTACAAATTCAAACTTGTTCCTCAAAATTCAAATGTTCATCAAAGTTTGGTGCTTCTGAAAGATTATTTTCCTGCTCTGCCATTGTCAAATACCATGAGAATCAATACATGTATAATGGAAATTTTTCTGGAAAACATAGCTAATCGTGACATTTTAACATTATTAATTAGAATACACTTCCGATATATGTTTGCAATATATTGATATATATCAACAACAAAAAATGTATGGAACTCAACTTGGGACTTATAATATATGAATAGCTTAAGTTTATTAAATTGGGCTCAATCTTTATTTTTTTTTCTGTATTGAAACAATGCACGAGACGTTTCAATAGATGAACCAAAGTGACTTTTTTTTTCATGAATTTACATATCCACGAAACAGTGGATTTTGCCTGATCAACGAAAACTGATGCCCATGAATATTAATGCAGCCACAGTAAGATACGGTAAGACTCGAAGCGACAAAGACTCGTAAGACATCCGTGGATAACAGTACCTGGTGTTTCACCTGATCCGGATTTTTCATCGGATGCAGCGTATGGAGCGGATTTTTCCTCGGATGCAGCGTATGGAGGAGGCGCATTCGGATCTGGCATTCTCCCTTGTTGCATAAAAAGCATCTGCATCTGCTGCATCCAAAATTGTTGTTGGGGTGTCAGAAAATGTCCACCTGCTGGTGGGTTTTCTTGAGCTGTTGCTCCCTCTTGTGGAAACATGAAAGGCGGCATCATCGGAAATGGATGTTGGCCTGGAATCATGGGATTCTGTTGTCCCTGGGGTACGGACAGCTGTTGGCCACCAGAATCTCTGCACAACTGTGAATCCATAGGGGGCATATTGTAGACGTCCCCTTGTTCCTGTCTAGAGGGGACATTAGCGTACAGATCGGTCTGGTCTTCTGCTTCATTGGACGGATATTGCAATGGTGTCTGGGATGGCACTCCCTGACAATGATTTCAAAATTCACAAATTAATGTACTGAAGTAAAACAATGCTTTTATACAATGTTACTTTTTATATGAAAGAACTACACTTTTTGCAATATTCTGCAACAGTAGTTTGGACATTTTCTGTAATGTTGCCAAGGGGGGGGGGCAATATCTTGAGAATGATATTGAAATCTTAGAAAATATCTTACCTCCATATTATGTTTGAGAAGAAACAAATTGCTCTATTTTGATGTCCATTAAAGCCTTCTCAAATCATTTTTGAAATTCACATGATCTACTGTTGTAGATGAGTGAAGTGTATGAAATTATTTTCTATTTGCTTCGAATTTCCATTTTAGCTCACCTGAACCGAAGGTTCAAGTGAGCTATTTCTGATTGCCTTTTTGTCCGGCTGCTGTCACTTTGAACATTTACTCTCCAGCAACTCCATTAACCAGTTGTACATCAACCATTTAGTTCAAAGTTTGTTCAAGACAGCCTCTCAGCGGAGGATAATTACGAAATCAACAAATGGGGTTAACTAAAATCTTTTTCGACCTGGCGCAAAATCAACGAAATTGTAATTATCCTTAGTTAAAAGGAGATTCAGGTTTGTTTCAAATCTGAACGGGGTACGATGGCGGCTCACAAGGGGACGAAAGTTCCGAACCATGGGAAATATAGGTTAGTGTCTTTAAAACTCTTCTTCTCAAGAACAACGTGGACCAGGAAAAAGCTGAAACTTATTTGAAACTATTGAGAGGTCTGTTGGGAGAGATACCGAGTTTGTTTCATTTGACAAATCATGACACCGATGTGCACGGATGGGAGGGCGCACATCTGAGATCAAATTTGACTGCTGAAATATAGGATTTAAATTATTTCGAACAGCGGAAGCTGAATAAGGAGTCTAATCCCTTACATAAGATAGATTTTCAGTTTCTACACAACATTCGAACGCCGTTGGGTACGATGGGACACGGACATAGAGGGATCAATTCAGTATGATTAATGGTTTGAAAATTTTTTCATTTCAAGAGCATAGCCTGAGTGATCCTCTATGAAACTCCTGATGACAGAGAGATGTCCAAGGTTTGTTTCAAAAATTATGACTGCCAATCCCGGGGGTTACGATGGGGACCACAATAGGGGCATCAAGTGTGTACAATTAAGTTCTGACTATGTATAGGAAATTTTTTAAAAAATCTTCTTCTCAAGAACCACTAGGTCAGACAGGAAAGCTGTGAAAGATTGTTGCCTGGAAGCTTCGTTGATATAATGAGGAGATGTTAAGTTTGTTCAAAAAATCATGACCCCCGGGGGTTAGGCAATGGGGCGCAAAAAGAGGGATCAAGTCTGACATTTGGATTAATATAGAGGAAAATCTTTAAAAAATCTTTTACGTCTCCAAGGAGCTCACTGAGCGTCACCAGGAAAGCTGAAATTTATATGAAAGCTTCCTGATATAGCCGAGGAAATTACAAGTTTGTTTAATAAATTCAATGGACCCCGGTGGGTTACTATGGTGGCCCAAGTTAGGGGATCAAAGTTTACACTTCGATTATATAAGGGAAAAATCTTTAAAAATCTTCTTCATCAAGAATGTACGCACTGGGCTCAGGGACAAAGCTAGAGGTTTCATATGGGAAGTTCATCGATCATAGATGAGATTACGGAACCGTAACAATGGGGAGTCAAGTTTTAATGCAATATCATAGGGAAACCATCTCTGTCAAATCAAATCTAATCTTCTTCAAGACCACTGGACCAGGAAAGCTTGAAATTTAATATGACATTGGTTACATTTAGTCCACAAGTGGTCGTCATTCTAAATGCCCAAAGCGCTACCGCTGGTCTTCTTGGTAGTGAGGAGCAGACTGTGCTCAGGATTGAGCGATGTGGCCCATGAGGCCTCGTTTCTCCTTGTATATTATATGAAAAGTCGAATCATATGTGTACATATAATATGTATTTTTAAAAGCGAATCTAAAAATCCTATAGAAGACCTCCTACGAGAATGCAAATAGATGAGGACGGCTCCCCATGTGTTGGGGCTATTGTATACTTCAGAGTGACCGTTTTAGACGGCCTGATGGGCCTTTGATTAAGACAGTCAATGGATTGTTGCACAAGTACAATTAATGGCACTGTTGTCATTTTTGTTTGATGATGTATCTATTAGACGAATATAAATGTATGCGTACGACATATATAATAAATTTGTTTAAACAATTAACACAGAAAATTACATGTAACCTAGAGATTGTCAGATAAAGCGCAACAAGGTGAAAAAGAAAAAAAAAAAAGTCATTATTTAGAGACACATATCAAGTGATTTGGGTCTAAATTTAGTTCCAATACCACCATATCTACATTCGACAACTGGTTCTGAATATAACACTAATAGTATGAAATAATCAAATAACTCTCATGTGTAAACAAATACTTTCTATTGCGATGGTATCTCAATGATTTGGATTTAAAGTGTTTGACGGCTCTAGTGCTATTCAGAGGAGAGCACTATCCAATTTTTAATTATCAATGATTAAATTTAAATGTTTGACCACTCTGTACTTTCAGAGGAGAAAGCGCAGGAGACCATGCCATGATGGTTCTACTCACCTGGAAGTCA
Organism: Ostrea lurida; assembly: GCA_903981925.1. NCBI lineage: Eukaryota > Metazoa > Mollusca > Bivalvia > Ostreida > Ostreidae > Ostrea > Ostrea lurida. The sequence goes on from CAJDSM010079193.1 coordinate 5,910, forward strand.
GAAGCGGCACTGGCCATTGGAATGTTAGGTGGTCATCGCCTGCCTGTCTCTTATATCCAGGGTCCAGCCATGGATGACGCTGTTTATCCATAACTGTTCTTCTCAATCGGATTCACTGGGTAAAATGTTTTTCTAAGTAAAAGACATAACGGTATTGTTATATTGGGGTTATAAAATCTGGTTCTCAGCACCGCTAAACCGACATTATCATAATTATTGCGTCTATAAAAATGGAAGGAAGAATTAGATGGGGGGGGGGGGGTATTTCTCAGTTTTAGAATCAACATATTTCACTAACAAAGCACCAGATGGATAGGGCGAGAGTTAAAAAACTCGCAATGTAAAATAGCTCTCTCCCAGCGAATAATTTTTAGGCTCACCTAACCGAAAGTTCAAGTGAGCTAATTCTGATCGCTTTTGTCCCTGTCTGTCCGTCCGTTTGTCTGTTAACTTTTCAACCATTTTTCGACTTCTTCTCAAGAACCCTGCACAATTCAACCAAAGACGTACAAAATCATCCTTGGGTGAAGGGGAATTCAAGTTTGTTCAAATGGAAGGCCAAGGCCCCATCATAGGGAATAATCCACAAAAATGCAAAACACTAGGGTGGTGGTATTTAAAAATCTTCTTCTTCAAAGCACCACTGGCTCAGAAAGCTGAAATTTTATAATGAAAGCCTTCCGTGATAGTATGTAGAGATTCAATTTTGTTGCAATCAATGGACCCTCGGGGTACGATGGGGCCCAACAGGGGATCAAAGTTTTACATATGATATATAAGAAAATCTGTAAAAACTTCTTCTTCAAGGAACCACTGGGCTAGAAACGCTGAATTTATATGAAAGCTTCCTGATATACGTGGAGATTCTAGTTTGTTTCAAAAATCAATTATCCCGGGGGTACGATGGGGCCCCAATAGGGGTCAAAGTTACATGATGATTTATCAGAGGAAAATCTTTAAAAATCTTCTTCTCAGAACCAACTGGCCAGAAAAGCTGAAATTTATATGAAAGCTTCTTGATAAGTGGAGAATTCAAGTTTGTTCAAATCATGACCCCCAGGGGTATGATGGGGCCCTAATAGGGGATCAAAGTTTACATATGACTTAATATAGGAAAATCTTTTAAAATTTCCTTTTTCAAGAACACTGGGCCAGAAAGCTGGAATTTTATATGAAAGCTGCCTGATATGATGTGGAGATTCAAGTTGTCTCAAAATCATGATCGCCCGGGGGTAACGATGGGCCCCAATAGGGGATCAAAGTTTTACATGCCGATTATGTAGGGAAAATCATTAAAGAATCTTCTCTCAAGAACCACTGGGCCAGAAAAAGCTGGTGAATTCATATAAAATCGAAAGCTTCCTGCATATAAACAGTGTGAAAATTTCAGTTTGTTCAAATCATGATCGCCGGGTGGTACGTTAATGGGGGGCCTAACTCCGAGATAGGTCAGGATCAAAGTTTTACAATATCGATTATATAGAAGAACAATATTCCTTCTAAAAATAATTATTTCCTCTTCTCTCTAAGTACACAACATCTGGGCCTAGAAAAAGCTGGTAATTATCACATGTAAAACCCGCTTCCTAGATTTGTGAGAAGAGTTCCAAGTCTAGTTCAAAATCATAACCCCCGTTGGGTACACGATGGGGCCCTAGTTAGAGGATTAATAGTTTTACATATGATTTATATAGGGAGAATCATCTTTTAAAACCAATCTCACTTCTGCATACGAAGACCACTCGGCGCCAGAAAAGCTGAAAATTATATGAAAGCTTCCTGATTATTCGGCATACAGGATGTACTTACAATGAATTATTTGTTCACCAAGTCATGACCTCGGGGGACGATGGGGCCCTAACATTCGAGATACAGAATGTTTTTACATATTGATATATATAGAAAAAATCTGTAAAAATTTCTTCGATTTGTCCTCAGTGAACTTACTCGGGCTATAGCAAAAAGCATTGAAATTGATAGTGAACACGCCTGCTCTGCCCTGTTATCAGTATGAGATCTCTAGTTTTGGTTCAAAAATCATACTTACCGCCGGGGTTTTACCAACACTCCGTTGGCGACCCCCAAATAGGGTAATCAAAGTTTATCATATGATTATAGAGGGAATAATTCCACTTAAAAAACTAACTTCCATCTCCAGGACCCACTGGCCAAGAAAAGCTGAAATTTATAATAGCTTCTTGATACAGTGGAGATTCAAGTTTGTTCAAATCAATGACCCCCAGGGGTATGATGGGGCCCAGTAGGGATCAAGTTTTAACATATGATTATATCGGGAAAATCTTTTTAAAATCTCCTTTCAAGAACACTGGGCCATAAAACAACAAAAAAAAATACGCTAATCACCAATCGCGAATTATCCCGCCCAATCACGCTGGAATTCCTATAAAATGATTAAGCTTCCTGATATAGTGAGATTCAAGTTGTTCAAATCATGTATCCCCGGGGTACGATGGGTCCTCTCAATTGGGGATCAATATTTTTACATATGTCATTTCAAGTACACCGAGGAAAGGTCCAATCTTTAAATAGTCTCGTCTCACTCAAGAAACCACTGGGCCAGAAAAGCTGGCAATTTACTATCCGTAATAGCTTCTGCTTTTGTATGCTGGAGATCATTAAACAGTCTTGGTGCCGTTGGTGCCTCTAAAGTCTATTACACTACCGTTGGGTTAACATGGATGGGTGAACCCAGTTAGATGGAGAGTCAACAGTTGTCTTACAATATCGTTTATTATAGAGGGACAATTCTTGTTAAAAAATCTTTCCACCCTCTCAAGAACACTGTGCTCCAGAAAGCCTGAAATTTATATGCAAAACTTCCTATATTATCACGTACATTTGTTTCATATTTGTGTTTCAAGACAATCACATGACCCTCGGGGGTACGATTGGGGGCCCAAACAGGGGCAATCTAAAGTTTTACAGATGAAATGCCACATCATTATATACAAACATGAGAATCTAACTCGATAAAATATCTTCTATCTCACGAAGCTACTTGGGCTCCCTACGCAAGACGTAGCTCGCAAATTTGATACTGTAACTTCCTGATATATCGTGGCATGTACTTTCTGAAGTTGCTTGTCTCAAATCATAACTCCGGGTGTAGGTATATGGGGCCCCAACACATACCCTGGATTCATAAAGTTTTCACATAATGATATAGAGGGACTAAAATCCTTTAAAAAAAATCTTCTCTTCTCATGTCGTAACCACTGTGGTGCCAGATCCAATCGATTCTTCCAAGAATTTTTTATTCATCGCTATAGTTATACACCTTCTTGATAACCAGTGCGAGATTTCATCGCCTGTGTGATCATATTAGTGACAATGATCCTCGCCCTTGTCAGTGGGCGTTATTGTGTACCTAGTGGGCCCCTAGTCATAGGTTCCGCGACACCTTCACAAGTTTTCTTTACGTTTGGCACATTACGTTGAAAAGTCCTACCTCAGTCTCCATGGGTAAAATTCTTCTGAACCACTAATCTCCTCGTTACTTCACTCATGAATAGAACCTTGCCATGCGCAGAAATTGAGACTGGATATTTTTATGGTACTGTATCGAAACGTACGAGCCTTCTGCCTAATGATTATACTTGCTTCCTGACCCGCGTACTGTCAAATGTCCCCGGTCTTCTTGATTTCAATCTCAAGCTCCAATAATCACCGGTGCGTACGTATCAATGTACGGTACGCCACGATGAACATCTTAGGTGTATGTTCGTAAATTGTGTGTTTGAGCACTATTATACAATACTCATGTGTCACGGATCGGTGAACATATCAATGTTAACAGAAACTTCTTCATTCCGCTCTCCACAAAGACTATTCCACCTGAGTGCTCTCAAACATTAAAATGATTTCTACACAGATTAAATATTTCATTCACCCAAAAAAAACAGTCTCTAGTGAGACTCGTTGATTATTAGTTGACCACAGCGCTTTCTTAGATATCAATGTAGGTTGTAAATTCAATGTATTGTTTTTCTATGAGATGCATAATCCATCTCACGGCGCCTTAAAGTATGTGAAAAGCGCCGCCCGAGTATCGAGTGGCGATCAAAAAGTGTTCAAACATATTATTATTTTCAGCCGTTTAACTAGAGAAAATCTTTGACAATTAAATTCTTTTCCTGTCTCACAAAGCAAGGAATCGCCAAACTTGTGAGCCTGATGCCTCAAGTCAAATGAAGCGTAGGAAACTATAATGTAACACAATGCTTCCTTATTTTATAGTGGTAGAATCCATCATGTTTATGTAGTGTGTCAAATATCACATTAAAACCTTGCTTCCGTGTGAACTGCATGTGTTGGGCAAACAAGCGTGCCTATCCTGTTACGATTGTAATCAAGAGTTTATTACTCATCATCACCGCTGCTCTGGTCCAGTCGACGCTCGGGAGAATTCGTTGTAATATAATCAATTGCAATTCCCGCGAAAGACAGACGCCACCTGGCCTAGAAAATGCTGTGAAATTTATATGAAATGTTTTTTCTTGATCAGTGAGATAATCGTATGAGTTTCTGTTGGTAACATCATTAGTAATCCGTCTGGGGTTTCAGATTGGCTCGTGCGTGTCCATGCAAGAAAGAGGTTCTAAACTACTGCTCTTCTTAGTGAACCTGATGCAAGTCGATAACTGAAATGATGTTTCAGTCACTATGAACGCGCCTTCATGATGTTTATGATTTCGCTCATGTTTTGACAATTAGAAGGTAGTGAAAGGCTCGACTCGCTAGAATGTATATGTCTCGTGTTAATCCAGATGCATACCATTGACACTAATAGTTATAGCAGCCCTCAGACCTCGATCTCCACCCTATAGGCGTTGATTTGAGAACATAGATCTTTAAGCTTGATGTCAGTGGAAATTAAATTTTTTAACATAATTAATATTCTTGTATAAATGTACAATCTTTTATATAACCCTGTCGATGAAATGAGATTTTTTAAGCTTCCAACTTGATCTAAATCGTGTTATTTTGTGTAAGACTGGCTGTATTCAGATATGATCCAAGCTATATTGACATGCGTTTTCTGTTGTATGTATGTAAGTAATCTTATTGCACCGTGTTAATGGATTCATCTATGTATATTGTGAAAAAAACAAGTGCAAATCCCAAAAACTGTGGACACTATTGACTCTACTAAAAGGTTGTCTTTTATCGACTGTGGACTTATAATAAGTAAGATCACTTTGAATGAATTTACCATGTTGTCTTGAATATTGTGGAAGGTGATTCCGTTGTACTTGTGTGAAAATAAGGTTGTTCAAATATAATATATGAATACAATCATTAAATTTGTGGGGTGGAGTGTTGTGTGGAATTGTGGTCAGAGGGTGTGATATTCATGAAGGCGATCCTACCTGTAACCTTTCTGCCCTGTCTGTTTGATTTTGTGAATTACTCGCCCTACAGTTCACACTTTGCTCTGACTCTAGCGCTAGAACTGCCATCGCTCCAAAAGTTAGTGTTGTAATCAAAGTGTTAGATTTCACAGACACTGGGCTATATGCGTGGTAAGGTAGTATATCTTTCCTCATCTTAAAGCCTCGCCCCCCTGACTCTTGTAGGTAAGTCGTTATATTCATTTAATCTTCTAGACTCGTGTGATGGAGCGTGCCGTGCGGATTCCCCCCTTTGGACGAAACTTCCTCTGCGTCTGCTCATCCATGTCCTGATCACGCTTTTGTCTTGACGTCTACGACCGCTCCGTTGGCCTGACTCACAGAGCACTCCTCATGCTCCAGGTGCGCTCTTGATCTAGGATAACTGCCTATAGTATAATTCGTTTTTTTTAGGCCACCATTTTGAACAATAGAGAGGAGGTCCGCAATAGTCTTGGGTTCTTTTTGTCGTATCAGCCTGTCTGGTCGGTTGCTCCATGCGTGCTGCAGTCATCTGGTTCGGCTCGCCCTCCGCCTTGTCTAGATTGCTACGATTCTGTATTGTTGTTTCATCGATTCACAGCTTGCAACATCCACGTCCAGCTACTACCTACTTTTTTTTTGGCCGCCCTGCGACATCCGGGACATCTACTCATTCAAACCATACACCTTGTGTGATACGGGGTTCCACTTGACGAGAGTCGAACGCACGGAATCCTATTGCATTTTTCCGGTTACATAGGTCAACGGTCAACACTCCGGTGCAACCGTTGTCAGTGTGTTAGACTAAGACTCCCGGCCCTTCATGACTTACCAAGTATGTACTGCCTGTACCAGTATTTTGCCACAATTTATCTTTTCGCCCACCCCTTGTTGCTTTGATATCAAACCACACTTGGTACAGGGGTTGCCCTTTAATAGAGAGTAGAGGAATCCCTATTGAATTTCAGGTCACTAATGGTCAACGGTCAAGGGTTCAAGAGGTCAGTGCCCTGATAAGATGTAGCCCATGTGTTGCTCCGCTCAACTATTTTTTGACTCCCTTTTGCCTTGGCTATCAAAACCAAACTTTAGATTCAGAACCTCTGTTTCGGGGGCCTTCGCCCTTCAGAGAGAGAGGATCTCTCTACTTGATTATTTCAGGTTCACATGGTCAAGGTCTCAAGGTTCAAGAGGTTAGCCTTTCTGTAGACTATTGTGCTGTTCCGCGTCAATATCGTTTTGACTCTTTGCGCTGGATATCAACCTAAACTTGTACAGGGTTCCCTTAGAGAGTAAGATGATCCCGTATTGATTTTCAGGTCACATGGTCGAAGTCCAAGGTCAGGATGGGTCAGTCCTGGGAGCTTGTGCTGGTCCGCTCAATATCTTTTGAACCTCTTTGCTTGATAATCAACCAAACTTGGTACAGGGTTTTGCCCTTCCGAGAGTAGATGACCCTATTGATTCAGGTCACATGGTTGAAGGTCACGGTCAAGTGGTCCAGTCTGTAGACTAATGTGCCTGTCCGACTCAAATATCTTTTGACCTCTTTTGCTTTGATATCAACCAAACTTGGTACTAGGGGTTGGCCGTGT
>CAJDSM010079228.1:1312-28110 GCA_903981925.1 Ostrea lurida
ATGGCTTGTCATAAGGAACACACATGTGAAAAAGAAAAAAGAGGGTACGAAAAAATTGGAAGAGGGCAAGAAATTGACGATTGACCAAGGGATTTACTTTACAATCTGGGACCATGTACATCCAAGGAGAGATCGGGGAAGCAGGTGTCCTAGGAGCGAGGTAAGCACCCCTTGTTGACCACGTTTGCCAAATCTATAAATACTCTCTTATCTTTATGCAGCAAAACCTCGCCGAGAGTATTCCAATAGGTTCTGTGGGGAATAAGGGCAAGTATAGATTGGTGTTGTGCATAAATAGACGTAAAAATCTGTGATCGTCTCGTTCACCCAGGTTATGTTCTAATGAAGAATTTTGTTTCATCTCTTCATCATTTGAATGCAGTTACATTGTATATCAAAAATAGAAATTCCCAGACATTAGATACGTTTATTGCCAGGGCGGATACAGCCTGTAATTCACAGACTCATATCCCTTGCCTACACGGTGGGGAATTAATCCCGCAGTTCACTATAGTGCGTGAGCACAGTAATATCTTCATTTGACGTAGTCAGTCGCGCAACCTATTACATAGCCGGCCAGTTTCTTCAGGAATCAATATAACAACGAACGAGAAAGATTAATTTCACATTCTAAAAACAAATACAGCGCTGGTACCTTCATGAAATCCAGAGTGACATCTACTAATAAAGACCTAATATTGATGACACAAAGGGATAACTATCCCCTCTTCGCGGTCTCTTGATTATTGAGTCCGCTTCGATTATTTATTTAAAGATGGACTCCCGTATAAATCAATACTGGATTACTACTTATCCTTTTCTTATCCTCTGTATTGACATTTATCGACTCTACACAACCTTCGACCATTTCACTTTATTGTCTTCAAATATAGTTTAACATACATGTGTAGTGACTCCTTACCAAGTCTTGCCACTGTTGGTATACAGATATTCAAATCTGAAGCCGTTATGATCCTACAGCCGACCTTGTGACAAGAAATTCCTTCCCAGAGTGATAAAGGTCATAGACTGACTTTGAGGAATCCAGAACACCAGTTCTTTGAGGGTAGACATTACTTTGTGCACAGCGAACTCTCTTTGAGAGGTAGACTAAACTTGTATGACATGCGACTCTCACCTCTAGAGGTAGATCTAGATGAACAATAGACATACTCTTGTGAGTAGTATTACTTACTTGTGACAGATATCACATCTTGAGGTAGATATGATGTTCCTGAATCTAAATTTTAGCTATACAATAAGAATAACCAAGTAATGCATACATCTTGAGGTAAGGATAACAGAAATACCACATTTTAACGGGGCCCCATAGCCGTATCTCCTCTTTTTGCAGAGGTTAGAGCCAAACGAAGATAGTTGTGGACCCGTGTTATTGGAGGTAATTGCAAATGGTAACAACAATTTCAGTACGGCCTCTCTTGAGGTCACGACTAAACGTTGTTTGCATATGCGACGAACCATCTATCTCTCTAGTAACAAGCTGCGATAGAGTAATTGTTGACCGATGGTTTCTGACAAAGAATATGACTATGACGCAGTTTTCCGAGTTGTGCTTAGGAGTTGAAATCATAACGGGACCACTCATTGTTGGTGGTACGGTTCTTTATCCCAACTATATGTTTACCTAACGAACTTAAGTGTTATCTAATGGGAAATACCTATTCCTCCATGTCTTATCGAAAATCCACGCAGTTTTCAATATTTTACTCATTCTCTTCCTGGAGCCATATATTTGCTTTACATTAGCTTCTCACTTTTAATTTAATTTCATACAATCATTCTAGATATTTGACGTTTTTTCTTAAGGAACAGAATGAATTATTGCAGTTCATTTCTCGAAACAAGCGACTAAACGCACACACCACCTCCACACCTCCCACATCCCATCACGACTCCAGTCCAATGGATTACTCGTACTCCAACACATCCCCCATAATTGCGCCCTTCTACCATCTGGGTGCTGCTAATGTTACTCACCGCCTAGAACGACCCACACCACATCAGAATCACATTGGGATCCGCTCTGGTGCTCAATCGCTCTTTTGCTTCATAATAAAATTTAAACTCGAAAGAGTATGTTGAAATAGCACGAATCTGGCCAAGGAAGCGGAGTGGATCCTAAACGTCCCGCCTTGAAGCTAGCAGAATGATGACAAGTTTTTACAGTGAAATATTTCCTTAATGTTCGCATGGAGTTTGGGATGTCTCCAAAGGGTGCTATATGACATTTACAATCTGGATAAAAACGCTAGTTAGCAGTCACAGCACACTAAACATTTTCTCATTAATTTTCTAGGCTATAATTTGAGCAAAACGGTTCTGGAATTTTGATAAGGATATAGATGCTCGTAAAGTTTAATCCTAAGTTATTGGGGGGTTAAACATTATTCCAGCTTCGCCACCGCCTCCTTTGCTGATTAAGCTAAAATGTATTCCGTGAAACACCCTCTCAATATCTAACTGAAAAGCTAAGAAAAATATCATTATGACACTTCACAGAAAAACTCCGCAAATACTATTAAATGAAGAACTATATCCATTAAGCTGAGGCTTGTAATGCTAATACGCGCAAATTTTCCGGGTGAACAGGCGAGTGACTTAACACTATTTTTCGTCAATGTATACACTTTTAGAGGAGGGTGGTTTGCACTAAGAGGTGTTATAAGGAATTTTCACTTGTACTAGGATTCATTATCATTTCCACAGTCCAAAAGTGTTCAATTTGGTATTTGAAATTGCAATCTTGTTCAGAAATATGTCATTATAGTTACAACCATACGCTCGTGATCGAAACTCAATTGAGGAGGAACCACGCTAGTCAGTTTATTAGCTATGGTTATTCCTCGCTAGAGTATAAACATAACATGATTTGGAAAAATTCGCACTTAGACGAAATTGAAGAGATTCTAAATCACACAAAACCAAGAGGGATAGTATATAAGTGGGAATCTTTCATAAAATTACTTTCAAATAAAAATTGTACTGGAATTTTAACACACTCATATCTCCTTGTGCGAGAAAAATAATTGTAAGTTGTATGGCGGACAAGAGTATGAGCTTAACGGGATAAAATAAACGCACATGGACCTTCCTGAAAAATCACTTCTCCGTTTATGACGCTGGCATTTTCAAAAGATACCCGTTACCTGGTCCGGTTTGATTGACCTAGCAGAAGAAACATGTGCGGGACTTGCTACTCTCGATGGCCATTTCCTACTTAGTCCGAAACCCTAATCTTAAGACGGGAACATGCAAGCGGTTTTGACAATCATTGAGGCAACCGATCAATTGGCCAGTGTATGAACGCCTACACTTCTCATCAGGTTCGGCTCACCTTAACTTCAATTATCTCTGGCTGTAGTCTGCTCTGGAGTCGTTAGATTGTGCCTATTTAGCCTTCTCTAAAACGTATCACAGACGTCCTAAACGCTTAAAGAGCAGTATCATGGCCTGAATACGCATAGTACTGTTGTTAGCACCTATAAAAGAGATAAGCACCATATCTAAATGACTATATATCAAGCACACTGCTCGTGTTGTCTCTGTTGCGTAGCTTCAGACCTTCTGGTTGCCCGTATCTTCAGGGATCTCAGTTGAATGAGAACGCCCGAATCTTCTCTCTATGTGACGCGTAATGGCTATTCCGGCTCAAATCATTCTCGGAAGCGATTCGCCTAGTCAAAAAATCGCGATAGTCCCAGCGAAACGTCGGCTATATGAGTCGTGACTGGTGAGCTTATTTTCGACAGCATCATGATAGATATGCTTTTAACCACATGTAAACAATACCTGTATTACCATACTAGTTGCGATAGAATCAATAGTTGAAACCCGGTGTGTTTCCGTTTCGATTAGGGCTCCCATCTGGGGCTTCATCAGCTGACGCGATAGTGCACAGATTTAGTCCTACGGCAATGCCTTGTGCTGCATACAGATACTCCTCATGTTCCGGTCTTTTCGATTGGTCCTGTCTTACAGACGCACATACAATTTGCGCGGGCTTCTTTTGCTCTCTCAGGATCTTCCACTTCTTTGACACTGCTCCATCCGCTGAATTTCGGGAGACACCTCCACCTTGGAATTAAGCATCCCAGAGTTTGGGGTTTCTGGATCGTTACGTCCATTCGTGTCTGGGTTTCGAAATACGCTTCCCCCTCTCCAAATCACAACAACGCTTACAGATTGCAGGACCATAATATGACTGGGGGTGAGCACGATATGCGAATTTTGTTGCACAGCCGGTCAGGGAACTACTATGGCTCTTCCAGATTATCAAGGGGAGGAGTGTGTCAAAATTATAGATATTTAAAATCCGGTAAAGCTTACTTTGTTCCTCCAATTGTAGGCGTACACGATTATTGTCTAACCCACCCGAGCTTTAGTATTACACTAAATCTCGACTGTTTCCAAATAAATTGGATAACCCAGCTTCTTTCACAACCGAAATCGTAATGTCCTTTTCTACTAATCTTGGCTTCCTTGAGCATTTGAACCATACCAAATGAGCAAACATCTATTGACTACTAGTTATCTCCACATTGTTGTCGAATGCGACAATAGCTTGATTTTATCCGAGTACATATATAGGAAGCAAGACCTGAATAAATCAATGGGTAATCTATGACCAACTTTTTACATCCGAATTTAATTTTTCTGTGGCAATTGCAGACGCTTTTTTGAAAGTCTATTTTTATTTCGATTTTCCATCTATTCTTCTGTGCATATGGATGAGTACGCAGGATTGTGGCTGATTATAACCTGTCTCGGTCTGCCTGACGTTGCATAGCGCTGGAATCATGAATATACTTTCCTTCGGCTGGATTTTCATCAATACAACATTTCTCTCATGCTATGCGTTTATATGCCATTCGCTTTCATTGAAAGCAGAGTTTGCCGTTTGATCGGCAGCAATTGATATTTAGCCAGCTTGAACACGAGTACTTCTGCCGATGTACTGACTTCGGTTCAATTTCGAGAAGTTGGGGGTGTTGGGTGCTTATGGTTCCAGCAAAGATATTTCTACTCAACATTTCTCTATCTGGACTCGACACAATTTTCATACCTTCACTAAGTGTATAGTGAGAGATTGCGTTGTGCTGCCACACTTAACCTTGAGTCTCTCGTTGATTTTTATTTAATAAATAATGTTATTTTGTGGTTGAGATCATCCATATAGTCACGCACCTTGGTGGCTGGGTCTTTTCAGAAGATTCTTGTGTATTACTTAGTTAATAGATCGTATAATCGATATTTGTGTTTATCTACGTCAGGATGTTCTCACATACATAATCCTACCCATGGATATAAGTTTATTCTAAAAGAAGAGTGTGAGGAAACCTCTCTAAATTATTCCTGGTGATGCGGTACGTCTAGGGCTGTGTCATCGGTGGGTTATTTCGTCTGTGATTCCCCATGACAAGGCACGTGAGCATGTTAACCGGAAATAGATATGGTATGAACTAAAAATAAATCAAATGAACATCAAAGCCTGATCTAGTAGGAGCCACGCAGGTAATGACGTAACAACGCTCATGCTACAATCGCCTATGGTTCTTGTGTTCAAGGCGTCATTGCGGCCAGATCCTGATAACCCAGCGGACTCCTCTAAACGGGCAACGGACCCCGGTGAGAGAGATACGTAGTTGATAGCATCATTTGACGCGGTGAAGTCACACTAGGTTTCTTTAGTTACTTTGAGACACCTATGCACACATTAATTGGAAGCTATTTATATGAATCTAGTGTTGATTAAATTTACAGCTTAGTTCGAGGTAATCATGTGAGTCCAAAAATAGGATACGGTACTTATACCATTATAATATCAGGTTATCATAGAGCCTTAAGGTTTTGTAGAATAGGATTCCAAAGATATAATTATTTATTCCGTCTACGAAGAATTTCTACTTAAGTCCATTGGCTTAGCTGTTCAGAAAACACACGCTGGGCGTGACTGTGATACTCTCTCGGCGTACGCGTGTGAAGCACGTGATACTGTACATAGCGGGAACTATGCTTAGCTATGTTTACAACTATTGTGCCTCTTCAAGCGAGGGAAAAGGAGACCGGGTAATGATGTGTGAAAGTTGCGACTCACTCTTTTCAATATGACAATTCACAACCAGTTATAGTAACTGTGCGATATGCGAGCAAAGACCAATCTTCGTCATATAAGTGTCTCAGAGTTGTTGTTAGATGTTGTTATCTTTGTCTAATAAATGTGATCAAATCTCCTATTTCGATCGGTGACGTTATGGGAGAACTGACACTTTGTTATGGCATACGCACTCCTGCAGAAAAAGGACCACGACCAGAGTGCAAACACCTGTTTACTAGCTCCTGAGGGGGTGGATGTAGCACTTTTACGACATTTAAGATTTCTTTCATCCCCACCGTCCGACCGAGGTTCCAGCCCTTGCCATTATAACTATCATGATGGAGTACTAAACAGAGATGCTTTGATATCCGATAGCTCGCGTATTCAGGGCGAGAGCAAGCACCATACTTACCGCCACTTACACCAGTCCCTTTTTTGTGTTTCTGCTGGTTACGATAAGATTCCAGAGATGTTCTCCGCACAAAGAAATGCCCCGTTGTACTACCGATCAGACAGTCATACCGGAGGGTGCGTCAACCTCACTCTGAGAAAAACATGGCAAACTCTCATATCCGAGCAACCTATAGTATAATGAACGCTGTGTTTGTGGCGGACGAAATATTTGTCGCTAGATAGCAGACGGGGTACCAAGTTATTCTGTTTCGGTTATATAATAATAAAAGTTGGGGGGGTCATTCGTTTCACATCGCGAGTAAGGTCCACCCAAAAATTGATAATGTGTCGAAAAATATAATAGGAATGTGAATCCAGTCAGTTTCAATGAGTAATCACTCCCGTGGACTGTTGGGGGCAAGTAATCATCCTTCCCTTGAGATCATACCATGTTAAATGATCAATATCTCATACGAGCGACTAGTCCTTAATTATATTGTCAATTCTTTTATTCGTCGCCGCAAGGAGGCTGATTTTTACATGTACAATCACGTATTCTAACCCAACAATTGCCTTTCTATAACAATGCTCTATATAATGACAAAGGTTATTCGTTTATTGACTGTTTTTCTGTGCACTGCATTTTAATTCTTTAGATTTATTGATCACCTATTCATCGTGAACAACCTCAAATTTTCCGTTAATGACTATATCCTCGTTGGATCGGACGCTTTATACTACAAGCCAGACCAATAAGACCAATGAGCATGCAATCTATGAGGCATCTTAGGTAATATACATTCCATACGTTCCAGACTATCGATCCAGCAAACACCACACATTAATCTAAAACTTGTATTATGACAACCACACCACTCTGCACTAAATTCATGGCTGGTTTAATATGCGAGTACACAAAAATTTATAGCCCTCAAAAAGGCCACAACATCACACTAATCAGTTTAATACATTACTCTTTGATATTTTCGTTAGAAGTGAATCATAACATAAGGAAATATATCGAACAGCTTCATGACCATTTGATTGGACATATGGTCCGTCAATTTCTGTTTCAATCGATACATGATATTTGGGGAGATCGAGGGAACGGGCCAAAAAAGCAAACTTATTAGTGTCTTCTAGATGAAGGAACACGATTCAAAATCTCATGCTATCAATCAATTCTTTACCATGCACTTGAGTATCACAAAAAATTGTCTCGTATAGAAAGCCTAAGAATCTGAGAAAGGGATTTGCGACATATCATCAGACTGATTATCATGGTTATATTCTTTATGTTAAATAACGGTAAAATTAACATGCATATAATTTGCATTATTCAGGTAGATTACTGACATGGGATAATTGTGATTTAATAAGAAATAGGATGATACTGACCATAGGATAATATTTCCACCTCTATAAAGAATTATTGAGTGAGACGACGTCAGTGCTCGAGGGACAATTTGCATGATAACAATCCGGGTTGAGCATTAACGACCTTTCTATGCTTGATTCATTCAATCTCAAACAGTATTGGATTGAAGTTGCGTCATCATCAATTCATGACTTATATGATTTAGGTGGGTAGTATCGATATAATCGTCCGTTCGAATAAGCTTGGGATAACAATCGCCATGAGATCAAAACGGCGTAAACATCTTAAAGCTGCCCCATCCATTATGAATTCCGCGTGCTATCGACTCCGCAATTCATACTTCTATTTTCACGTATTTGAATGGTTCATTGGTCCATTTGTGATACCATGACTTAGTGGCTCCTGCCTGCCCTGTGTTCCTCTTTCTCTTTCTGTTGTCTGCTATCTTCCTATCATACTGCCTTGAGATCTAAACGTGTCCCGCAAGTTCGATTTCTTGCATCTACTCACAATTTATGCGGCATGCCGTACAATGCATGGGACTGCATTTTCAACCTTGTTACATAGACTAATTTTTATACAGATGTGTTTGTAGTCTTATATTATTAACGCGATCACTTAGTTAAATCAAGAAGGACACAAGGATATCGCTATTAATATAAGATACTGGTTAATAATGGATACATATGTATATCTAATATCAAGGATCTAGTAAATAATTAACTTGATAAACAAAGGGTCACTTTCAAAGCCCTGTGACGCGATACTACTATCCCCTTGCTTAGTCCACTGATGTAAGGCCGCATCGGCTTTAGCTCTTACCGGTGCCACGCCCCCTCGGGGTGCATGTGTTGGCTCGCGCCCCATGTCCGAGTTGCGTTCGTTCTCTTGCTTCTCTTATGTCTTAAGTATCCCCTGCTGATTGCTTATACCCCTAACCTGGTGCCTCCTCTTTTCCTTCCTTTTGGGGGCCTGCCGTTCGCTTTACTCTCGTGGTCTCTTGCTTACCTCTTTATTTTGGACCAAATGTTCTCCCATGCATCGTTCCTCCAATTTTTGTCCGTTTTCTTTGCAGTGTCGATTGACTTGTGCTCCCAGGCTGGTTCGAATACTACCTCTTTTGCCTCCCTGGAGTCCGCATTGATACCCTCGCCGTGTTTCTATTCCGCCCCCTGCCCAACATTTCACCCTTTATTTTGTGCGGCTCTTACATCTCCAGCGTCCTTGCCTTATGTCCAATCCTAACGTTTTCCCTGCATTCCACGTGCATACGAGCTCAAAAGTTAATGGGTCGCTTCCCGACGCAGCAGCGTCCAGGGTTTGCTACGCGCACCGCCGTCCTCTGCCGGCTGAGACCCTCCCTCCGCACTGTCTCCTTCTAGAAGTATGCCTCATTAACTCTAGGCCTCGTCAGCTCAATTACAAACCATCTCCACGCTCGGTGGTTTATCATAGAATAATGTTCTGCTGTACACCGTTTTAAAACTCTTCCTTATGGGGAGCTCTTAACCCACATAGTTCTAAATCCTACGTCATCCGGATAGAGCCGTTCTAGATACCATCATACCTCAATTGTTATAGAACTTCGTCCATACACTCGGTCCTCTGCGCTTTGGGGCCTGATCTTCTAGCACCCTGTGGCATGTTATCTCCGCTCAGCCTTGTCACGCTCAACTCTTATCCCTTCTCATCCTCCCTACTTCATATGTTTCTCCCATAATTTCCTCGATCTTCACTGAGCCGTCTCCCGGTTGTGGCTTTACGACACCGCTTTTTTAGGGTACATAAGCTGCTAGTGGCAGAGTCACCATTTCTCCTCTTGCCAACTGTATTCTCTGGTCTCTGAGCCGCGCAAGGTTCTGGTCCGCCGCCTCCACATACTCTTACTACCGCTGCCGGGTAAGCGTCCTACCCCCTTGCTCGGTTGTCAGACCCTCCGCAGCCATCTTGGCGAAAAGCACTTACGGGAGCTTGCTGCGACCTCTGTTCCACGCGCTTCTGGGGGGTCGGTCCAGTGCTTGAAGACGTCACTGCGTTGCGACAACCTAGCCTCAGCCCGTGTGGACGATCGAATTAATGCATTACCACGAATCCTCGTTTCTGTGCCGTGCTTCAGCCGAGTCCTCGCGGTCGCACGGCCCGCGCCGCTTCTCTTCTCCGCCGCCAATATTCAGTTCAACGACACGGCTTTGCTGCGTGTATCTCATAGGTTTAGCACCAGCTGATGTCTCCACCGCTCTCCAGATGTGCTACATCTAGCAATTTGGTCTCATACTATAATGTCATTCACTATCCTCTATTTCTTGTACGGTGTTACGATTAATTTTTTCTTTCCATATCGCTGGACCGTGTGAGTAGACCGGATCTGTATCTATGGTCTCTACCAGGTTCTGTCCTCTTTCGTTTTCCTTCACCAACCGTATCCGATCCTTCCTCTATTCTGACTTGCTGTCTAATCTGTTCGATGACCTGTTATTTGCCTACTGGACTGATTATGCTCCTGCACTTGCTCTTACCGCTGGGCGATTTTCTTGCTTTTCGGCCCTTTTGTTCCTCCCCTCCTTGCACAAGTCGACACTTCGCTTTTTTATCTGCTGATTAACTACTCGCCCCCTTCGTTGCGGTCCTCTAATTATCCGCTTGTCTTCCGACGACATTCTTCCTACGTCTTCTGGTACACCATGCTGGCTCGGTTACTGTGCCTTTGGGCTTGAGGCGTTCAATATTTGTTTCGTGGTTTTTTTTTTGACTCGTGGCTCCGCGGGCTGCGTCTTTACTGGCCGTGACTTTTGCCGTATAAATTGACCAACCACGCCAGTGTGGATGAACTGTCGCTCCTGCACCACTTTTGCTTTTTTCTTTTCTGGCGAGGGTGCTCGTTGGTTTCCCCACCCCTTAAGTCCCTTTGCCTCGTGTTCCCCTATTCACCGACTTAACGTGCTACTGTAGTGCCCGATGACGGTACCACCCCGCCGCGCGCTGGTACTCCCCGGCGGGGCCATGCGTTTACCGTTTGCGTATCGTACTTCTGGGTCTGGACGGCTGGGTTTCTCCGTTTGTCTGTATGTCATGTCGAAGAGGTAGATTATGCTCCTCTATTTGCACAAGTGAGTTTCCAGGGCGATCTCGTTAAAAACGGAATAAATTTGCTGGGGTTTCTGTATCATTGCCATGTGTTTTCTGTTGGTTTTCTTTTTTTTTCTCTTTTCTTGATAGCCGGTTGCTTTTGGCTTCCCCCCTACATTACTTTCGTCGTTATCATCCGATGTATAGCAGTCTTCTTCTTCCTTAGTTTTTCTGTCCTCGTAACCTATGGCTTCTTTAGATCCCCTCTGTGGCGATCCTACAAAGCTTATTGAATGACCGTCCATCTGCCCCATACACCCGCCTACTGGCTTGCACCGCTCTCCCGCGTTAATTCACTTCAAGGACATTTTCACTTGTACTGTAGTGACCGTCTTACTTGCCTTTCATCGATTATCGCGATTTATGTATTGCCCCCTCACTCTTATTTCATCATTCCCTCAGCGCCGATTCCGTTGCTGTGTGAGTTGCTTCCCGTCAACCCCGCCTCGCCACTTCGCCGATCCCTCGCCCTGCGTTATCCCTGCCCACCGGGTCGTCAGCCCAAAATCCGTCGAATATTCTGCACCGTAACGCTGCCGCTAAAACTCTCGCCCCGTCGGCGTAATAGTCAATAGCCAATTGGAACGAAAAAACGCCGTAACAGGTCCCAGTTAAATTAACTTGAGTTCTTATAATTACGGTGAAATGCTGGGCCAGTTGTTACACCACATAACCAATCGAGATTTATAACCTAATATCTTTAGATCCGCTCCGGTATTGATATCGCAACAATTCAGAAGTAAATTCGTACCCGGAGCGGATCCCAAGAATCTCGGATTTTTTCATAAATTACCAGATTCGCAAAATACTATATGAACAAAAAAAAAAAAATATATTTCGCCATCTAACAAGTTCAGTTCGAATAGCTTTTCTCAGCTATGAGATAAATCTATTTTACAAGCTACCTTATTCTGTCGTTCTCAGTGGTCACTCTTTATTCTTGGAGAAAGCTAAAGAGGAAGAATTCTATTGTTTGCTTAATTAAAGACTAATTCCTCCCATTCAACATAATTGTAAACTCGCATACATTTTGTTAGACAGAGAATTATTGAATTCCACCTACGTTTAATACAATGTCAACATGGGTGGAATCAGCTTGCATTTATTTGTAAATATGTCAATAGTACCCCATCGTACCCCCGGGGCGTCATGATTGATACAGCACTTGAATAATTCTCTCTCCTATATCCTCCCCACTGATCGGCTGTCATATAATTTCAGCTTTCCTGTGCCCCATTGGTTCTTGAGAAGCAGATTTTTAAAATTGTCCCTCCTATGAATCCATAGTCCACTAGAAATTACTTTGATACTCCGCCTAATATGTGTGATGGTATACCTTCTCCTGTTTCCTTGATTTTTGACTTTATAATAACGCTAATAATCTTTCTATAATCTAGTATCACCGACACTGTTTTAATATCTTCTGACTCTTTTGGATCTTTTTAGCATCTTTGAGTTCAATGCAAGCTGCCCAGCATAAAATCTCTGTAACTGGGCTCAGGCTCGAGAAAAAACTATGAAATATTTTTTCTTTTGAACGAATAGTATTAAACACAGATTGAACAGATCTTTATTCTTCATGTACTTTAACAATAGGATACTTAAGAACGTAAAATGATGTCAGAGTAATTTAATCGTGCCCCAGGCATAACACGAAATGGACCGGGTAAAATGTTGCACATGGTATATAACTAAGCCAACAGAAAACATAATGTCAATCGGATTAAATGATAAACTTGTAAGCCGATGAAAAGAGATTGATGGTTGGAAGCTTAATAAGAATTAATGGACAGTTATTACGAAGACTAAGTTTTTGGGTCTTGAAAATTATATTTAGTCTTATATGGAAATTCTGTGACTTAATTTAGGAAAATAGTTGTTATGCATTTCGACTAGGAAACTATAACGGCTAATAAAATGCTGCACGCATTCTCTACCATTGTTATCGGGAACTATGTCCCAAACGGTTTTGGTTCCCGTGTAATCGCGTGGGGATGGAAGCCAATCGATTGAATTGCTGATGCCCAAGATCTTCGGGCCAGCGGGCCCAGGCAACAAGCTCATTTGGTCATTCCACGAACTTGACAACAATCTGGACGTCAAGACCAGGGACAACGGAACTGGTTCCTCTGAGAATAAAAAAACACTCTATCATCAGGTTGTTGAAGATAATCTACGCAATCGTTGGATACATTTGTGAACGTCGATCTAGACACGGATTAGAAAATTCAATCTGAATAAAATTTTTACTATAATTGCGATCATATTAAGCGCTACGGCTTAAGCTTAGTGACAGAAAGATTAAGTACTATTTTGAAAGTTCGATGCTGTGAGCGTTGGGATAAAGGAGCAGCAGTGCGTGTACGTGTAACGAAACATGATCTGCATAACAGTGAGTTCAAAAGTTTCACATCCCACATCCTTCAAAATCGGGTTGTGTGTTTTTTTTATGAACATTCAGGATAAAAAAATAAAAGTATTCAATATGATATGGACGTAATACAGTGAATAATATCACCACCCTCGAAGATATTTCATAATGTCAACTGGCGCAAACCGCCTACGGCTTACTATAGTTTTTTCCGTGGGATATTCTAAATTTTCTCACCTGTTCTAACCTCCGTTGTTGCAAAGCACGTCAATTTATAATAGACACTCTCCTCCTAACTTATTCACCGTCATAATTTCATATTTAATTCGGTACAAGATTATGCCTAGAACCTCATTTAAACGTACTCATCACGCGGCTACAGTAACTTCCTTAGACTATACATCCGATAAACAGGTAACAATCCAGTAAACCTTATTTCACGGTCTCACTGCCAAAGAGGTCTTAAAACTAAGATTATACTACCTCATCTACACTTTAGTATTCACGGTCATCACGCAGATTAATCTGTAACGAAAATATAATACTAAACACGTTTATCGAGTAACTTATCAGCAAGGCTTATGATCCTTCACACGATATTCTGCTGAAACAATATACTGGCACACAGGTAATGTTAATTGTCCTGCTCATTACGAACAGTAAGCACATTGTATTATCAAGTCTTTATACACGAGATCCATCTCAATTATTTAGTAATCATTCAATTCAGCACTCAGGCCATTTCAGTTTTAAACCTGGTGCTCGCCACATATCAAGTGATACCGTTCTTAGGACCTCGGGACAGCGTCAGTTTCTAGACAACGTGTGCAATGTGATAAGAAGACGATCAGATCCATTATTACAATAAAGACCTGTTTTATACAAAAATAATTTGCATTTCCTTTAATCACATCACCCAATAACCCCAAATTCATCATGTACAGACTCATTTCAGTGTATTCGTAACAAATTTATACCAGACCTCACAGCAAACTAATTTTTGTTGGACCCGGGGTCTCACATTGAATCTGGTAACAAATACTACGCCACTTAATACCGTTCGAATCGTAGAACCTCCAGAGTGGTGTAACCAAGAAGTAATATATGTAATCTAAGACACAACTTCAGTGAAAACTTACTTTCCATCAATCATGGGGGGCCAGGAAATGCATTCCATATAAGAGTATTCAATTCAGCTGTATCAAATCCTTAAGATGCTCAACCAACCACAGCGTCGTGAGCTTACTTTGTTATTTCAGCAAGGTATTCAAGATTTTTAAAGATTCTCTTCTCAATTCTTACTACGGTGATAAACAATGTATATTATCACATAAGACCTCAGATTAATATTGAAATCTTCTACCACTCATGTTTGTTGAAAGTGAACCTTTGAGACAGTAGACCACTACAGTAAAACCCTCATCCGAGGAGCGTCATGATTTAGAACATTAGCAAAACTGATGTTTTAACATCTTCCTCAGTTTTTAAATATTCTTCAGGTCAAAATGCTTTCATACCATTAATGAAACTACTCTTTCAAGCTTATACCCTGGTCTATTCAACGTACGTTCTTGCAGAGAACGATTTTCATAACCAGATTTTCATCCTAAATTGGGCTCATCATGAATTCATATAATTCCTATAAGAACCCTTTCCAGTAATGATCCCTATTTATTGTGGCCCATCGGCATCATTCATCCTATGCTTATTTAGCACCTACGATGTGAATGCAAGTCCCACAAATCATTTTTCATTGGAACAACACATTCAGTTATGAATTTTGAAAGTTCTACTCTTCTAAATCACCAATCAACTAGACAAAGTAAACGGTTATTCCTTACACTCAGCTCAAAATTAGTAAATTGTAACATTAACCAGGACTTATCAGAGCTCTTCATTTTTCACCGGTGGCCCGCATTCAGATTATGAAATTCTTTTAATCAAAGTTAACTAGATCTGATGCGAAGATAAATCTTTTAAAATTACTACTGGCTAGTGCAGGACAGTAAAATTGATTTCTAGGTAAACACTCCTAATACTAGACACATGATCTAAACTATTGGAGATAACTCAATTATAAATTTGCTCAATGTTTTCTATCCTTATGTACATGATCTAAAATTCTAAAAGTAGCTTTGCCGACCATTTAAGAAGAAGTGTCGCCGGTTCTACCTAATTCTAGGTCAGCACCATACCGAAAGAGGGCTAATTATCTTAAATAAATTTGCAAATATGACAAACACAGGATAACTTGAAATATTCAACTCGTTTGACCTTCAAGCCAAAGGATGAGTTTGTATTACAGTTTGGTTGAATTTGGCCCAGCGGTTCTGAGAGAAGGTTGAAATGCTAAAATGTTCATTTGGACAGCGAATGGATTAAAAAGGCGATCAGAATATGCCTCACTTGATAACCTCCGGTTCAGTGAGCTAAAAAAGTGCTGAAGAATAAAGAAAACTTGGTCAGGTTTTCTAAAATGAAAAGTTTGAAAGTAGTATAATAAAAGGTCTATTAGACTTTTTTGTATGGAAAAATTTGTGAAGCGCGTACGCGTCTACGTCTCTCTTTTTGGGGCCAAGTAAAGTAAGCGACTATCATGGAGGGCCCCCACATGCCACTTCGAGTGGGTGGGGGGCAAAAAAAGAGCCCCCCTCACCCCACTTGTTAAGTGTATCAGTTGCGGAACATTATCCACATATATAGAATTCCCCACCCCCCCATTCAGTGGAAAACTTTGGCTTTTCAACATTTAGGGTTGCACTGCCACAGTTAATTAGAGATGTTTGCCCACATACCGAGTTGATTCTGATACAGTTCCCAATTGCCTCCCCCGCGTTTCAAGTGATTTCCGTTAATGGTCCATGTACTTTGTACTTGATGACTTTCACTTTTTTGTTTTTGGTTTTTTGGTTACATGATACCCGTTTGTCTGCCTTAAGATTACCAATTATCATCAAAACCACCATCCAAATATCCTGTATCAAGCTTCCGTAGTCTCTTATGTTGTAAACATTCAAAACATACACTAAAAACATAACAATCAAAGTTCGCATTTATATACCCTATACATATGGAAACTATAGATATACATTATATCATCTCTCTAGAATAATACACCCAGAAGTCATATAATTAAATATATTCAATTTTTGAAATATTCTCCTAAGGAGAAAAAAAGGAGATGACCTTTCTTTGCATCTTCAGATATAAACAGAAATCCATTGTATATGTATATTGCAAGGGTAAAAAAATAGCCTATAGGGAGATATGTGATTATACATTGCTATGTCCAAACATTCTTCACAAAATATTCAGACGTTCATGCTCCAAGAATCGTACTAAAACAGGGGATGTACCAAAATGCATCTTGAGAGTAATAACGTGCCCCTACGACTGTTTTGTAGTTTAACGATTCGTGATAACACAGATTGGGCCGTTCATGAGTCACCTACGATACAAACAACGCAGCTGCTTGAAAAATTAGCAGCTGAGAAAATAAAAATGTGGTTGACATAGCTATTACTGACGGTACATGGTCGATCAGCTGTGTCTTAAGCTTCCATCACATCTCGATTTACATATACATATCTGAACAATAAACCACTTTGGGCCAAACTCGGTGTTCTCTGTTCCTCTATGCAGCATTGTATCGGTCTGGAGCCCTAAATAAACGTTACTGTAAGTATTACAATCCGAGAACCGACTGAGAATTTGCCCGAGACATACACTGTCAATCACGTATCAGAGATGGCGACACACACGCAAAAATATCGGCGGACACACTTGGGACACTGCAGATATCAAAAATGTACAAAGCTGACATGTATAATCTGAATTTGAGGAAAGAGCATTTTATTTAAGCTTGCTTCAAAATTACCCGAGACAATTGTGTCCCGCTATTCTTTCTTGAATTATTATGACAGGACATTCACGACAAAAAACCTTGACACCAAAGATTTCATTTTGCCAGCGACATCCCTTTGATCAACTTTCAGCATCATCTGCTGTATATCAGGTACGGACACGCAGGCTCTATCTAGTAAAACACCGTAATGACTACTGAGTGGCTAATACTTCATCAGTCTAAACTGATAATGCGGTTTTTAAGAAAGACGCACTGGAGCCCTTTATGATTCAAGATTCACAAATGAATATCATCAATATCGAAATTGAACCACCAAAGACCCAAAGTTTTAATGATAGGTGACTTATGGTTCGTATACCCTATAAGTTAATCAAGCAAAGCTGTTAATAATAGACATTGTATATCCATCATATCTAAGATTTCCAGTATGGCGTGATGTACTCTATTTAGAAATTACTGTTCCGTTTAATGCTAAAAACTTGGTGGAGGGCTGTCTGACTTGAAAATACAACTGACACGCCTTCATTAAAGATGTTGTGAAAACAGCTGTAGCATTTGGCCAACATAACGTATCACTTGGATATAATACTATATATTCTAGAAACATTTAGGAAAAATACATGAAGAAGCCTTGCTTTCGTTGAATGACCACGAGCACGGAAAATTTAAAAAAATATGGGACATACGTCACAATCAGCGTAAGCAGAAAATGAAACTAAGTGCCGGACAAGCTCTTAGCAATACTTAGTCTTTTCCCAAACAGATGCTACCCAAGGGCGAAAACATAATTAACACTCATGTCTGTACAAATTTAACGGACAAGCTCAAGAATGATACTACCTTATGCATTATTGCGTCAACAAAAATAGGAGACTCAAATTTTACTACCATCAAGAAAAGTATACTCCTGAGTGATAGTAGCTCTACATCAATAGCTTCCGTGGTATAGAATCTCCTATATTCAAAGATATCAAAAATCTTTGATCACTTAATGGTAACATTGCGTTCAAACAGCAAGACGGACCTAATACTTATAAAATGCATTGTACGAAATACATATATCGTAAACAGTTACTCCGCAAGAACGTTGGATCTCGAAGAAAAATAAAGGAAAATGATTCGTTTTAAATAAGTTTCGTACTGAGTTCATAATTTATGGCCAAACAGCTACTATCTTTGAACACAACTTCGGGACCAATCACAATCCTGGAGGACGAGTGAGAATCAAAATATAAGCCGTGAATTCCGTTTGCGCCAACACACTTCTATTATGCACATTTCTTATTATAACGACCCTAAAGATCTGCATGTTAAGCTTCGTCTTAATTCAGTATCCTATATCAAAATAAACATTCTTGCTGGAGTATTGGTGAGAGACTTTATAGATTTTACTAAACACAACATTCTGACTTGTATTTGCATAAGACTATCATTAAGATGATCGCTGCTAACAAATTTTTATGCATGTACGATCAAGATGCATTATTGAGAGTATTATAATCTAATCTGAAAAGCGCGTATAATTATTATAACCTAGTGAACAATCTTAACAGTAAATAATGAATTGTAGATACGTCAAACAATCACAAAAACTGTTGATATAATCCATTTATCGCATTCCAGTAGTATTTGAGTACATTTACATTAATTACTGAAGAATTAAGTTTTATTAGTTGAGTAACTCACTCTAAGCAATACTTCTATTGAGAAGGTAGATAAAATCCTTTATTAGCCACCATATGTACATTCCACAAAATTTATGGATCCATCAAAAAATAAATATTTTTCACCACACCCCTAAATGTCAATCTGATTTTGTATATGGGACAAGAAAACAGAAATGGAGATAGAACGTTGAACGGGGTGGGGGACCTTTAATAGCCACTTGTAGCCTGTATGAATCAGATTATTAAAACCAAATTCTTACTCCTAAACACATATTATAACAGTGGAGAAACGAGTTTTTATTTAAATGTCTAAGGTGATTTAAGACTTACACACTCACTGACCACAGGGATTTACACAGCAAGAACATAATCTATTTCTTTAGTTCGGGGTTTAGAGACACTTAAGTTGGCATAAATTTATTTCCATTGGATTTAATACCCCTGACGTACAAATTGTATGCATTGGCTAGTAGTACCACAAAGCGAGAGAAAACAAAATTGACAAATATAACAAATGGATAATCTGTTTTTTCAAGTGCTAATTGATGGCTGTAAGAAATGCCATTTGCTGTCTTGCTGGCATATGTGTCCTCATGGAATGCCGCCTATTCACGCGCAACCCACATAAATATGCCCCGAAGAATAGATTCAGAAAGCAAAAAATCTCATGCTTCCGAATGGTTAATCCTCAACGCATAACCTCGAGCAATTCCTTTATTGTTATACATTAAAAAATATGAGAGGAAAAACAGTTTATTACATTCTTCTTATATGACGGCACTATAGTCTGATTATAGCGTTTTTGAGCTGTCTTAACTTTTTGTTAAGAAAAAAAGTTTGTTACATTTTATTTTATCTAATGTAACATTATTACATACAAGAAAGAAATAAAGGTCAAGAAAGTTTTCCATTTTTTTTTACTAATTTTATCAGATTCAATGATATTTTTCTCTTTTCGTTTTCATGATTTTTCAGGATGATAAAGGGACAATAACACTATGCGATCTGTTTTAAATGACCCTAAAGGATTGATGTTTGAGATCAAATATCCAGCAAAATTATCAGGTCCTAGTGTAAGCCAGGGTTTATATCACCCTCGGGCCGCATGAGGGCGCCCTCAAGGGAGATGACAACACCTATTCCTGTGCCCTGTTATCCTAAATATTGTAAGATCAGAGATAACCTCCCTGCTAAAAACAGTCTTCATAAATTGTATATTGTCAAGACTTGAAACAGTGGCTGCTAGTACACAATCCAAACATGCAGGTTAAACATAAACGGTGCAGAAAAAATAATTCTGACGATGTCTTTGAGACATTTCTACAGTTAGTTCTTTTGACAGTAAAAACTGCTTGAAGTTCTGTGTATATACTTATTTGTGTTTGAACAATCTCAGTTAGAATTTGCAGCCTGATTACCTGCATTCTGATTATTTGTGCTTTCCGAATGAGCCCTAGACCTAATTAGAAAATTTATTAACAGAATCAAATTACAGTGGGTGAATTTATCAAGTCTGTATACTACAAATGCATTCTAGTTTATATTAATGGTTAAAATATTGTGAAACATGATTGAAAACTACTAGGTTACGGTTTCTTTCACATTTCGCTATTCTGCAGAAAATAGATCTTGTTTTCGGGAGGTGGCTGGAAGAGCCTGTCGAAATTCCATTGCTTTTACCACATCTTGGTTGTACAATCCAACTCGACTGAAAAAAACACCCCCCATAACCACTTATACCCTTGCTTCTCTCTGGCCGTTATTTATTGATAAAGGGGGATTCAGTGTAACACACACACACCAAAAAAGGGCACGATGATATTAAAGTAAGAACAACAGATCCTCAAAAAATGACGTATATACCATTGAATTATCGGGGTCCTATCCAGACCAAAAAGAAAACATAATCAAGGAAGATAGAGAGAGAGACGATAATTGAAAATTGTTTCATTTTTACAAAAGTGGTTTATGTGAATTGTCTTCAAAATAAAAGGCAGCAGAATACATCGATTTGTTAAGATTGGAAACATATTCGATCCAGGGTTAAGAAACATTAAAAAGGCAAATGGAGAGAAACCTCTGCGATAGTTTGACTCTGTTCGCCTCCAATGTGTAAATTGAAAGGCCTGGCACCACACAGCTTTAGCCGTAAGAATAACCCAAAAGGGAGGCTCATAACAGATTGATTAACCCCTTTAAACGATATAGTTTACCAACAGGGGGAATTTAAACCTCTTATTAAAAAATCCAGTAAACTATATTGATAATATATAGAAATTAATAATAAATATATAATCATACAGAAGATAAATAGAAATATAATTAATTTTAGAATATATTCTATCCTATTGATCTATCTTTATATAATAATGACATAATGAAATTAAAGCGGCTAGAAGAAAATTATTAAGGGATGAAGCCAAAGTCCGCTAATACCAACAGTTATTGTAGTATTATTATTATTAATTATAAAAATTAAAACTTATGAAAGTCCCATCATTGCCAATCAAACTAAAGGCATATGTCTAACACATGGTTGTATTTTTCAAGCAGCTTCCAGCAAAAAAATATGCGTAATTGAACTAAAAAGTTAAAAAATGACTAAAAAAACTGGTAAAATGGGTTAAAGAAAAAAAGAAATATATAATTCCCAGGGGTTCGTAAATTCAAAGTCATCAATTACGAGACACTGCGCAGGGTAAGCGACA
The DNA here is from genome assembly GCA_903981925.1 of Ostrea lurida. Taxonomy (NCBI): domain Eukaryota; kingdom Metazoa; phylum Mollusca; class Bivalvia; order Ostreida; family Ostreidae; genus Ostrea; species Ostrea lurida. The sequence continues at coordinate 22,936 of CAJDSM010079228.1, forward strand.
AGAAGCTGAGAAAATTTCATAGGGTATGTATGACTTCAACGAATATATAGAACACCCCCATATAGTCGTCATTAGGACCTCTTTATTTCAACCACGCGATAACCGCAGAAAATCTAACTCTAAAGGACACGGCTAGAGAATGCCAGTCACAGAGGCTCATAATATAGAGTCAACGAACTGAAAGTTCAGATAAAACAAGAGAAGTTGAATCATAGGAAAAAACAAATACCTAGCTAGTCAAACCATTCAAATAGTAAAATTACCTTGTTAGCGCGACTATTTTAAACTGTATATCTATAAGACACTGATCTTACAAAATCTGTCAAAGGAACTAACTGTAGAGGACCTTGTCAATAAGACATGTTCGAAATAATATTTTTTCTACAGTTAAAACATAACTCTCAGTATTATGTTAAAACCTGAAAAACTTGAATTCTTCCTGATGGTATTTTATTTGTGTGCTTGACTGATGCATGTTTCAGCCTCATTAATGAAAAATTATTGCTCCCGGGGGGTGAGGTACTAATCGCAATCTTTTTATATGTAACTTTGTCAGTTGAAGCACCGCCGAACAAATAGATAGTCCAACGATCCACAACTACGGTCATATGAATAGAAAAAGGCGGTCTAATCTGGAGATTTTGTCTTCCGAGTATAAGAGAAAATCATAACGAACTTAAGCTTAATATTTAAAATTGGAGTAATTATATGAGCAAAGCAACTATAATCAGATTAACAAAATAATTTTAGTATCCATCATAGAGCGCACAATATTATCAATGATTCTAACAATAGAGTAGAATAGATGAATTGAGATCATCTATGCAAGACAGAATAATATACTTTCAAGTCCCACTGTTAAAGGTTGGTTCATAGTAAAAAAAGTGAGGTTCTAACTCTAAGGTCAGGGTAGGTTGTTGTTAACAAACGAATTTCACCAAAAAGAGGCGCACTATTGCGGCGTCGACCCGTTGAATCGAGGTGATAGAGAGCGCACTGCTTAAAACATCTGGTAATTAGTGACGTACACTAATTATATCAATAGGAATCAATCTGTATTATAACTTCAGAATTACCTACTTAACGCGCTCGCTAGCCACTATCTATAACGTGCTATTTACACAAAGGGTCGGGGACTGAATATTACTCAGAAATATTACACAGCTAATATTATGTAATTATATTGATTGCGTGACCGTGTATCCAAATAAACTGAAAAGAACAAATATCATCTACAAACAGAAAGTTATAATCAACGAAAATATACGCTCTGACCAGCTACAGAAAAGCTAAAAAAAAATAATTGGTATAAAGAAACATCTTTTCTTGAAATTGGTATCGTTTTTTTTGATGTCTGCTGAAGAAAGAAGAGCGTCTTAAATCAAATATGATTTGTTTAACAAACATGATTTCTACCTTTATCAAAATATAATAGGATGTTACACAGAAAGCTTCGATTATGACGGTCTATAAAATGACATAAACTTGAGTTCTATATCAGCTGAAACACTGGCGTAATTGAGAAATGCAATCTTGCCTTCTTCTGTGACATATTTTATAGCGCACACGTTAGCTGCATAATAGTGAAAATTATTGCCAGCAGAAGCAAATTGCATTGATCATTTAGTGCCCATCTTATCTCACTGAAAACGTTATTCACCTTTGTGTTATCTGTTGCTGCATTTTGGTTTTTCTCGGACCGTTGGGCATGCTACTTGGCATGCGACGTATCATTTTGTTCGCGTGCGGGAACCAGGGAAGTAGTAAATTTCAACTCATACGAGATTCCATCCTATGAAATATTGCGTGTGGAATGAGGGTCGTGACAGTAGACGTCTAAATTGAGCACCTAGAGTGGCGATAAAAGAGGATAAAAAAAACCGCGCAGGCTGTACCTTTCACCCGTTGGAATAGGACCCCTATTGTGTCCTGAGTACGGGGGCCGTATTTGTTTATCTCCATATTCAAGCTACGGTCAGGCTCAATGATAGTTCCCTTTCTCGCTGCGGTCCCAACAACATGTTTGCCATAAAGGCGATCTTAACAGAGTCATTTCAAGCCTTGAATGAAAAATCACAATGTCTGATCCGATAAGTCGTCCGGTAGATAAACGAGTGGTATCATAGTAAACAACAAATCAGTCACAAGATTTTATGTTTCAGAATAATAGTAATGAACATTACGAAATTGATAAGCTCAGATCATATTTATCCTGACTAGATAAATGGTAGATTTTTTTTTTATTATAGAATTACACCCATTTTGGGCGGTGCCGAAATAAACGATTATGATTTACAAATACATATTTGTGAGTTTTTGACTATCCTCATTCATATTCTGGACAGATGCCGATATATGAGGACACGGACGCGTTTGCTGATGACGTAAACAATGCACGCATGCATATTTTTTAGAGACGTCACTTAAATATTGGAAAACTGAATCTGTACATACGTAACAAATAAAGCACGCCAATGACGTTTAACCAACGTCAAGTAAGCAAGCTTTGAGGATCGGATAAGCCTTTATCCTATCGTTGAGGTCCTGTCCAATGAAGCAATTATTTTCATGTTTTTTTACACTAGAGAGCTACAAAATATACCAAATGCTCAAAGCCAACGATTTTTTGATTTCAAGTAATACGCATATGGGAAATGCATGTCCACGCATTTTTCGTGCATAGTAACAAATAATATGATACTATTATTTCAATTAGATACTTCATACCATGTTTTTCCTTCACCTAACTATTTGTTGAAATGGGAAGTATTCTGGCGATCTTGTCTTTATGTTTATGAGATGTAAAAAAATTTGGCAACTACTTACCTGCCCTTAATCTGCTCCTCTTTCCACTGCGCAGGATGTTCCCATTGTATGTGGCATACCTTAGTCCATGAATGAAAAATAACAACTGTGAATTCTTTATTACATAGATATTTACTGAACTGATGTTGCTTTTAGTTTCAGTATCGTAACTGCCATGTGCTATATTATGGCTGCAGTGAACTACATACGGTAAAGTGCCATGGGTGTGTTTGTTTGTGTATCACCTGTAATAGTGTATTGTGCCAACCCCACCCCCCCACCTCACCGGCACCCCCTTTAGGATCTCGCCACTGAGCATGGATTTTCTAATGGACAAAACATCACAGGTACTCTGCAAGCAGCTTTTTCAAATATTAAAAGTACTGTAATAATTACTGTAAAATGTATGGTAACATTGTATAAATAATATTCATTTGGTTCACTTTTGATGGATCTTTCATTTTGGCGTAAATTTGGATGTGCTGGATCTGCTATAGACAATTGATCCCAACGTAAACAAAAATGTTGATTCACTTAGGAACAATTATCTGTAGATTGCTTGTCCATTTACTCCTACCTCCCCCTCCCCTAGCGCTCTCCCTCTCCCTCTCATAGTCTCTTTTCCTCAGATATGATTGTCTTCTTTATTCCCCTTGAATATAAATGGGAAAGTAAATTTTAATCTGGATAAAACCATGGTCGGAAGGATCTCGAATTACCACTTTTCTTAGTTTTTATAGTTTATTCAGACCATTTAGATTTGTCTTTCAGAATGGAGAGTTGGCAAAGTGGTCAATATCATTCTTGCTATTAACTGCATTATTTTCTTTGCTATCAACATTTTCCAATATTTTCAAGAGAAGTACTTGAATATCTCGTTTTTTATCCCTGGACCAGCAGAAAGAGCTCACCCAACACCCCGACCCCAATCTTATCCCCCATACTCCAATCAACTACTTTGCATACAAGTTACTAGTCTCCTGGCCGGGTCATTTTCATGCAACAGTGAAGTCTTTTTTCCTACATTGGCCTTTTGTACTTTCTTCTCCTGCTATCTTTTGTAGATTGGTCATATTATTTATTATCAATTGAAGTAAAATTGGATAGATAAACGAACAACAATGAATTCCCCAAGTGGGGCAACCCCCACATAAACAAACACAATTTGATATAGATTTACAAGTTGTGGATCTCTTTACATTTGGTAAAGAATCTTTGACCTTTTAACCAATTTGACCTTTCGCTGAACGCCTGCCAAAGCGGACGTAACGACTCAAGTGCAAAGTTGTTGATTAGGTTCTATCGATAGGATACACATTAGTTATTGATATTTATACTGTGTCTCATGTCCCCGAGTCAATAGTAGCTATGTTAGCAAATCAGAGGTGATGAGTGCAGTCAGCACTATCAGTAAACGAAATTTTGCAAGCTCTACGCTATTAGATGGAATCGCATGTGAATAATTAGTTCCCATTTTTAGTTTTTGTAATATCAAACCTTTTTCGCATATTTCGGTAAATCCTTAGAATAAAAGATCCTAAGTAAATTGTGTGTCACATGTTGGAGTCATTTAGAAATATTCTTGATTCAATTTGCTTGCCATTTGTGTCTGCCGAAGTTAGCTGGAGTAATGAAGCATCGATGATATATATTAATTCATTATTACATCTGCATAATATGTCTAACTGAGCGTGACCAATATGTTATTGATGGCAAAGCAAAAAAGTAATGGGTATCATATATATTATAACAGCATAACACAAATATGTGTTTGAAAAACATTGATGCCACCCGGATTCCACATGGCCAGTGGAAGAGCGACATATGTCCAAGGATACGCATGTGAATATTTTGAAAAGTCTATCCACTTAAACATTTCACAAGTTTTGGCCAATGTAAGTTTTGGCAAAGTATGTGTTCAAAACTTCCAATTACAAGGTAAAAAAGTTACATTAAATCGTAACCAAGTGGTAAAGGGTAGTATAGAAGAATACACCTAACACCTCATAAAATGTAATGGCCAATGTTAAAGTTTTTGCATAATATTTAGGTCAAATTACAAGGTCGAAGGTAGGCAGTCCATAGAATTTTTGGTATCTCAGTAGAAAGTCTATGGCTTTGTCCCTAAGAGAACATTACACAGTTGAAATTATGTAAAGTTCCATCACTTATTCATTCATAATGTTATTATTGGTTTCAATGTTAAAGTTTGTTTTAGAAAAAAGTTATGTCATTCTTCCAATGTCAAGCACCAGGGAGTCAAAGATTTTGGTACAGTCAGAGAATTAGGGCTGTCTACTATGAGGTAAACAACATGTGATAATATGCCAGTCATCACTTGCCATGTCAAAAGTTAGGCCAAGTGTTAAT